>OX465242.1:10139467-10449887 GCA_949987775.1 Aproaerema taeniolella | reverse complement strand
AAAACTTACCTAGTTAAATATTTGTATATTATATTAGTACTATTTATTTTTTAGACACGATTTATCTCCACCTGCGCGGAAGATATTAAAATGCAAGTACACAGGAAACATTCGTGACATTGTTTTTTTTAAAGATATCGATAAATCTCTCAAAAGTGTAATTTTAAATAAACACTGATATGACTCTGAATAACACCTCTTTTATTTTAAGTAAAGGGAGACAAGGACAGATATCAATTAACATACAGTGTGCGTTCGTTCGTCAGTTTCTTACCCATTTTTGTTATCCTTAAAAAAATATTTTTATCTACTTACGGTATTTCAGAAGAATTGGTTAGTACTTAGGTATAAAACGCTCATTCACGTAAAATGTTTGGGTTTGATATAATACCAACTTTGTTAATATAAATAAGTAGTTTGTTTTTGTAGTCTTTATTACATTTTCAAAGTAAATACAAATATAAACTCAAATCATGACTGAATAGTATTTTTTTTACTTTAGAGTTCTTATAAACTTACCTTATAAATACTAGATATGTACGCCGATGCTCATTTCTATACGCGACTGTACCACAACAAAAATGTATGTAGAACTTTGACTGTCATTTTTGATATATGTATTTTATGACACAGACACCATATGCAAACTGTAGAACTATTTCAGAACTATTTTTTGACAATAATTCCGACAGGAAAGAGTTAGCGGATATCGAGATTTTGTGATGAGTATGCTGGGATGACGTCAGCCCAGCATACTCACCGAGATACCCTCATATCTCTGGTTTCCCTGAAGCATTATTTTTGATATTTGGCACAGAGTCAGAACTATTTCAGAACTATTTTTTGAGATCAACAGCATGTCGCTAGCTTCAGCCGTTCTTGGTGAGGATTCTGGAGTGACGTCATCCCAGCAGCCTCACCGACACCTATCTATAACTGGAAAAGTATTGAGGTACTATTAATTTCATTGTAGCACTATTTATCACTATTTCCGGAACTATTTATTGGCATATGTAAAAACGTTAAATTCCATGATGAGGCTTCTGGGGTTATGGTCACGCAGTCACAAGTGACAAATGGTTGATTACGGATTTATGATGTCGGAAAACGTTTTCTTCATATTTATTATTATTAAACCTGTGTGTCACGGCCCTAATTATAAAATCATATTTTCTTATTTTTTTCAGAATAAGGCCCTTTCAAGAAAAGATAATAAATTTTTCAAGACTAAACGTAACAAGACCAAGTAGAATTTTTATTTTCTTTAATGTAGAAGGCATTGTTTTAGTTTGTGATTATTTTTCAAGTTCTTAATATACGTTTATTAAAATTGTATTACTTTGAAAGAATATTTTTTTCTTGGGTTGTAAGGTCCACAAATTATGACCCAAATACACCCCTGCCCTGGGTCGATGGGTGACCAAATTATGATTGCGCCTAATTTCTTAAATAGGTTAAATCTAGAAATATCTGAAAGTCACTACAGCTCGAGTACGATGGTGATAGCGCGCGTAATACGCTGTGGCCCAATGTCAAAAAATCAACATTGACAACGCCAGAGGGCGAGCAAGCCTTTGCGCGGAGCCCTCGCGCAATCAAAGTGGCGTCAGCCGAGTGGCGCGACGCGCAAGTTTGTCGCCATCGTGCTCGAGCTGCTGATCCCAAAAAAATAATATGGAAGGCATAGATTAATAAAGGTAGTTCAACGATTTCCGTCTGTGAAGGACATGGACCTACAACCACTATTCTATTCTATAGGTAGTCAACGGCACATCAGGTTACCACAAACTGTCAAATTTCCCCAATGGATAGTAAACTCTAATACTTAGAGATAAAATTGGAAATCGATTGAAGAAATTTGAAAGTTTTGGATAGGGACCGGGGCTCAACAAAGGAAGTTTGGAAGTCCTAAATATCGAGCGAAGCGACAGGATCACAAAAAAATTCTGAACATAATTAGGCTTGTTGCAAATGACGAAAGTAATGCAATCGCTTAAGGAAATTAGACATAACATTTATTCCCGAAAAAAAAACACAGCACACGTTACAAAACAAACGAAGTTAAAGTAAAACATAAATTTTTACCAAAAACATGGACGTATATGTAAAGGTTTTATAACAAAACTAGCATTCCGCCCGGGACTTCGTTCCCGTGGGAATTTGGCGAAAATTATGTAGCCTAAGTGTTAGTCCAGTGTCTTATAGTAACAAATATTTTTTTTTATAAATAGGTACTTATTTTTGATTTTCACACGAATTCACAAATACCTAGGTAGTTACTTATTATTTTGATTTTCAGAGGAAGTTTCTAATATACACTTGTCCGCAAAAATAAAGGGTCACCTAATTTTTTTCAAATAACTAAAAAACTACACATGCTAGCTCTTTGAATTAAAAATAATCTAAAAGTAATTTAAATAACTCTTAAAATAAACCACAGTTTATTAAAAATAACCTTTTATTTATTTGAAAATGAAAAGATAACAAAAATTAGGGAACTTCTTTCGAACAAAATAATTTTTTTAATTTTTTTTTATAAAAAGATATGGCCACCCACTTAAATTTAGTACCTTGTGTTTCCTCCACGGACTCTTCTTAAGGTTTGTATGCGATCAGGCATACTAAAAACCAAGTTCCTCAAGCGGTATTGAGGTATATTCTCCCACTCTTCAATAAGGGCCTGTTTTAAGGCTACAAGTGTCAGAGGTGGTGGGTTTCGCTTCCTGACTAGCCTTTCGAGCTCGTCCCATGCATGCTCTATTGGATTCATGTCAGGACTCCTCGCTGGCCAGGCTATGAGATCGATACCGACTTCTTGAATGTATCGTCTCACAGATAATGCGGTATTAGGGCGAGCATTATCGTGCATAAGAAGTGAATTATCACCCATATTTGTAAGGAACGGACCTGCATGTTCATTCAGGATTTCCATTATGTACCTTTCCGCAGTTAGGTTGCCATTTTCAATGAAAACAAGGTCTGTTCGTCCTTCTGAACAAGGTCTGTTCGGCCCAGACGTGGAGGGACCCGCCGCCATAGGAGACCGTTTTCTTAAAACATGCTTGAACAAAACGTTGTCCAGGATGTCGATATACCCTGTCCCTTCTATCGTTGACGTATAACGCAAATCTCGATTCGTCAGTAAACAATACACGTGCCCAATCTTCTTCGATCCAAGTAGCGTGTTCCGTCGCAAAACGCAATCTTGCAATTTTATGATGATGTTCGAGTTTTGGACCCTGGGCTGGTCTATATGGTTTCAGGTTAGATTCTGCTAGGCGTCTTCATACTGTATCATCACTAATATAATCTGTCCTGGTCTGTAACAGATGGTGTTGGATCGCAACTGCTGTTAGGTGTCGATTCCGTAGTGAAGTCGTGACGATAAAATGATCTTCTCTGGCTGTTGTACACCTTGGACGACCGTTTCCTGGTCTTCTTAGATGTTGTCCAGTTTCTACATATCTTCTCAGCACTCTTTGGACCGTGGAAAGCGTCACACCTCTGTTTCTGGCCACTTTGCGCTGAGCCAGTTTTTGCTGCGGTTTGCAAAAAGTTTAAATGCGATCGATCTAAAATTTGGCATCGATGTTAGAAGATGTAATATCTACCTTCAGTTTAAATTTCAGCTCTTTATGTGATATACAACGAGAGTTATTGAATTTCGAAAAAATGGCCAAAAAACGCGTTTTTTTGCGGATTGCGCAAAAACTACCAAACCGATCGGGACTCAACAAAACTCATTTTTTTGTTTTTTTGTTACATAACATTTTTTACCGCCAGACGCGTACCTAGTTTACCGGTAAATCCACTGACATAAAGTGTATGGACTGGCAGTCCTCTATAAATTACAGCATTTCTCTTTAGGACGCATTGAAAGTGACAAATTGAACGAAACTTGACGCAGTAAATTGTAAACAATTTGAAATATATGAAAATTTTGTTAAAATTTTAAAGACCAAGTGAATTTTTGTATAAAGTTTTATTAAAATTCAATTTTGTGACCATGAGAATATGCTTGGTTTGTAAATATAAACAGAAAAAGGAGATAATCGGTCAATGTACAAGTATGTTTTTTTACAAACTGTTTTATTGAAAAATGTTGTTTTAAAACGTCTTAATTCTACTTTAAATGATTAGAAATTGTCGGGAAGACATTCCTCTTTTTCTAAGTATATATATAGTAATGTTAAAATGACTATAAAAGATAAAATTTTCGCATTTTCAATTTCGCTTGATTCGCCTACTTTATTTCACTAGTGCTTCCAAAGACAGTCGATAAAAACAATGTCGATAGAAACATGTTATAGGTATATTAGTGTAAAATATTACTTAATGTTACGTACAATGGCAAACAAAACCGTTTTTATTTTGTTGAGTACCCATGATTACTTTTTTAGGTTATAGTTTCGCCATATCCGTCTACTCGCAATTTTCTAAGAGACCCTTGATACTACAAAACTGTAATCACACCTTAGTACCTAAGCTTTTCAAGATAACAAGTAATGTTTGATTAATTTGCGCGTCGCTCGACACGCTCTTGAATGATTTTAGATAAATATTTAAGAGTTTACTAATCTTACCTAACCAACCAAATTTCTTACAACAGATTTCCAATCGACGAAGTTTTTAAAAAAAATGGCTTCAAAATATGAATGTTTCGAAGAATTGGACATCAAAGAAAAGCCACGAAATATGTTCGAAGCATTTTGACCCTAACTGTTTCATAGGAAGAAGGAAATTGTTAAAATTTGGTAGTGTTCCTACAATATTTGAAGAAAATGTTCAAGGTAAAGGTTATACATAAGGGTTACTAGAAACATGTCACGATCCCCGCTAAAGGATAGTAGTAGGCTTTATGAACTATTGAATAATATTTCAAAACTGAAAAAAAGAGAACCAGTTTTGAAAAATTACATACTTTAACTTTTTATAAAGTAACACAGCTTTAAATATTATTGTTTTTTGAAACTAACGCAAAAGATAAAGCTTATTTCTTTAGTTTGAGTCATGAGTTATTTGAGTCATGAGACTCATGGGACATTTTTATTTTCTGTAACGTTCACTGACGTGTTTCATAAAGTGTAAATAGTGCACAGTTGGCTTCCGGTATATGAAAGCAGCCTGTATAGCAAAAATGTATTCTTAGCTCTGCTTTAGAAGCGGGTATTAGACAGGTTATTGAGTTATAATTAGAACATTATTTTTATCAACTGATACTCAAATCAACAATATCTCAAATCGCTCCATCGTCAACCTCATCTATGACCTTGGTCAACATCTCAAAAAAAAAACAATCTCAACGGTTTATGAGAGATACAAAGAAGTCTAAATTTCTCACATTGTTAGGTATATAGTCAGTAAGTCTTTATAGTCTGTAAGGAGATTCAAATATGATTGTATTGGAAATAAGTTTAATCTTTAGTTTGTTCATGGCTCATGGAACATTATTTTAATTTGCTGTAACAGTGGACGTATTTTATAAAGTGTAAATAGTGCACAGTTGGCTTCTGGTATTTGAAAGCAGCCTGTATAGCAGAACAGAGCGTGTCGAGCGACGCGTAAATTAATCAAACATTACTTGTTATCTTGAAAAGCTTAGGTACTAAGGTGTGATTACAGTTTTGTAGTGTCAAGGTCTCTTAGAAAATTGCGAGTAGACGGATATGGCGAAACTATAACTTTGTAGTCTACTATATAACCCTATAAAAGTAATCATGGGTACTCAACAAAATAAAAACGGCAAATTATTTGGGCCCGCCACAGAACAAATTTGTTCATGGCTCATGAGACATTATTTTAATTTGCTGTAACAATGGACGTATTTTATAACGTGTAAATAGTGCACAGTTAGCTTCTGGTATTTGAAAGCAGCCAGCAGAACTGTATTATGAGCTCTACATTAGAAGCAGGTAAAACATAAGTTTTTTGGTTACATTCTTTTTATTAACTGCTACTTTATGATTTTCTGTAGTTATTAAGTCAGTATAGTCTATGGCTGTAAGAACAGAAACATGGTAGTGTTCAAGTTCAATAAAACTGTTTTAAATTGTAAGAAGAAACACGTAAAATCAAATATAAAGTAATTAAATGTTTTACTAAAAAATATGGTGCAGTCTTTATTTTAATAGGGAGCCGTCAAAAAGTGGAGTCTCCTTTTGACTACATTTTTCACTTTATCCTTACTTACTAATATTATAAACGCGAAAGTTTGTAAGTATGGATGTATGGATGTATGGATGTATGGATGTTTGTTACTCTTTCACACTCAAACGGCTGGACCAATTTTGATACAATTTGGTATGGAGGTAGCTGACACTCTGGATTAACACATAGGCTACATAATTTTCCCAAATTCCCACGGGAACGAAGTCCCGGGCAGAAAGCTAGTAATTAATAAGTCATCTCATATACAGGGCTTTAGGCAAATCTCTTTCAACCTCTCGAGTGGTTAATCAATCCATGAAACTGAACAACTTCCCCAAGGAACATAGGTAAAAATGCGAAAAAAAATTGATCTCCCATACAAAATGCGTTATATGCTGATGAAGTTTGTATGGAAACTCCATTTTTTTTCGTAATGACTAATTTAGCACCCGAGAGGTTGAATGAGATTTACCTAAAGCCCTGTATAAAATCAATATTTGTAATTTTGTATGACGACCTAAATATATTTTTCTGTCTCCCTAAATACACCAAAATGCACGTCCCACATAAGATAAAAATTATAATTTATTTTTTAATTTTAAGAACCACATCGATTTTTAGATTGAAAATGGTTATAAGTATTTTTAGGATGTCTTAGAAAGTTTGAACCTAGAGTCGCGTCTGTTGGTGTACATAGTTTTTTTTGCATTTGTTTCGGGTTAACCCTTTGTATAAACTTTTATAAACACTTTGTAGTTTTGGGCTACTTTTTATATTTTACTTAAATATACATTACAAGCGCCAGTTGTAGACTGCAGCCAAATAGTAATCAAGAAAACGGTCCCTTAACTACTTCGAATTTTTTTTCTCTACTTTTACTGCTAGTACTTTTACTGGTAATTTAGTACGAAACGCATGCCAAAAAAGCCGTAAGGCCGCCTATGGGCATTTTTGTTTTCTTATTATTTGACCGTTATCAAATGGTAAATGTTAGAAAATAAGACACTAATGTGAGAAAATGGTTTTATTGTTTACGCAAAATTGACGCTCTGCTGTAAGAAAAACAGATCATCTTATACTTACATACTTTTGGGGAAAAAGAAAAAATTAAGCTCTACATTCCGCTAGAGAACATAAATAGTCGACTTATCGACTTTTGGTCCTCACTTATTAAAAGTACAACTTGAGCTGATTGCCAAGGCAAAGTACTAAGCACTAAGGCAAAGTACAACTTGAGCTGATTGCCTGCCTACCCCGCTGGGAATACATCGACTAATCGACTTTTGGCCTCACTACGTCGAGTTCGGTTTTCTGCCGCTGCCGCCTACAGCGCCAAAATGGCGAAAATCAAATGGTCTCGTTTTTGATTTGACAACAGCCAGTCTAGTGGTATTTAACTTATTTTTTCTATGTCTATGGGTAAATCGCAAAAACCTGTTTTGACAGTTTTGATTTTTTTTTTCTATAGATCTTTGCATTAGTATAAGCATATTTTAAAATGAATATGTTTATACTCGTACTAATGCAAAGATCTATAGAAAAAAAAAATTGCTGGTTACAATTTCCTTGACGCAAAACCTAACTCTGCCCGTCTATATAGCCGGTGTTGTCATTTTCAGTGCATTCCATCTTTTTAAAGGCGGGAAACTCAATAGAAACTGACATTTGTTTTACTAAAACCACCTTCAATAGGTTCTATAGGTTTTGATCTATGGCTTTGATATTCTGACATTAATAGGGTCTATAGGTTTTGATCTATGGCTTTGATATTCTGACATTAATAGGGTCTATAGGTTTTGATCTATGGCTTTGATATTCTGACATTAATAGAGTCTATAGGTTTTGATCTATGGCTTTGATATTCTGACATCAATAGGGTCTATAGGTTTTGATCTATGGCTTTGATATTCTGACATTAATAGGGTCTATAGGTTTTGATCTATGGCTTTGATAGACATGAATAGGGTCTATTAGGTTTTGATCTATGGCTTTGATATTCTGACATTAATAGAGTCTATAGGTTTTGATCTATGGCTTTAATATTCTGACATTAATAGAGTCTATAGGTTTTGATCTATGGCTTTGATATTCTGACATTAATAGAGTCTATAGGTTTTGATCTATGGCTTTGATATTCTGACATGAATAGGGTCTATAGGTTTTGATCTATGGCTTTGATATTCTGACATTAATAGGGTCTATAGGTTTTGATCTATGGCTTTGATATTCTGACATGAATAGGGTCTATAGGTTTTGATATATGGCTTTGATATTCTGACATTAATAGAGTCTATAGGTTTTGATCTATGGCTTTGATATTCTGACATGAATAGGGTCTATAGGTTTTGATCTATGGCTTTGATATTCTGACATGAATAGGGTCTATAGGTTTTGATATATGGCTTTGATATTCTGACATTAATAGAGTCTATAGGTTTTGATCTATGGCTTTGATATTCTGACATGAATAGGGTCTATAGGTTTTGATCTATGGCTTTGATATTCTGACATGAATAGGGTCTATAGGTTTTGATCTATGGCTTTGATATTCTGACATTAATAGGGTCTATAGGTTTTGATCTATGGCTTTGATATTCTGACATTAATAGGGTCTATAGGTTTTGATCTATGGCTTTGATATTCTGACATTAATAGGGTCTATAGGTTATGATCTATGGCTTTGATATTCTGACATGAATAGGGTCTATAGGTTTTGATCTATGGCTTTGATATTCTGACATGAATAGGGTCTATAGGTTTTGATCTATGGCTCTAATATTCTGACATGAAATAAGGGCTACAATTATTGACTTATGATTTGAGTATTGTACTGTACGGACGGCCGCAACTCAGGTTACGACACGCGTGCACTGTGTGTTGTTGTGATAAGAGCAGTTTTGCAATGAAAATGGAGTAACCTGATGCGCTGGCCTCTGAACATACTCGGTTCTATAAAAATTCCTATAACACGCAAATGAAGTTTCGGGCATCAGCTAGTTACCTATCTATAAAAACGGCAAAAAAAAACACGTTTTTTTGTATGGAAGCCCCCTTAAATTTGTATTTTATTCAATACTAGCTTTCCGCCCGCGGCTCCGCCCGCGTGGACTACAGGTTATATCGTGCCCAACTGTGGGATAAAATGTAGCCTATGTCCTTTCCCAGGCTCTAATCTATCTCTGTACCAAATTTCATCAAAATCGGTTCAGCGGTTTAGGCGTGAAAAGGTAACAGACAGACAGACAGACAGACAGAGTTACTTTCGCATTTATAATATTAATATATAGAATATAGAATATAGAATATAGAATATAGAATATAGAATATAGAATATAGAATATAGAATATAGAATATAGAATATAGAATATAGAATATAGATTTTTAGTATTTTTTGTTATAGCGGCAATAGAAATACATCATTTGTGAAAATTTCAACTGTCTAACTATCACGGTTCATGAGATACAGCCGCCTGGTGAAAAGCGGACGGACGGACAGCGGAGCCTTAGTAATGGTCCCGCTTTTACCCTTTGGGTACGGAACCCTAAAACTTGAGAACGGCTTGACCGATTTGGATGATTCTTTTTTTGTTGTGTTCCTTATTGTCACAAAAAAACAAGGTTTATATTTAAAAAAAAAACCGGCTAAGTGCGAGTCGGACTCGCACACGAAGGGTTCCGTACCATTATCTATAAAACGGCAAAATAATTTGTTGTATATGCCCCCTTAAATATTTATTTTATTATATTTTTTGTACTTGTGCGTTGTTATAGCGGCAATAGAAATACATCATCTGTGAAAATTTCAACTGTCTTACTATCACGGTTCATAAGATACAGCCTCGGACAGACTTATCAATAAAAATGGCAAAAAAATCACGTTTTTTGTATGTAAGGGGGTTCAATATTTAATGTATTCTGTTTTATTAGAATTTATTGTTACAGCGGCAACAGAAATACATTATCTGTGAAAATTTAAACGAAACACCCTTTGAGTACGGAACACTAAAAATAAAAATCCACCGGGACCATTCCCACGGGAACAAAGTCGCGGGCGTACAGCTAGAATAAATACACACATCAACACGGTCTAGGGATATTGCACGATTTTTCATACAAAAGAGGTCTGTTTGAGAAGCTATAAAAGCATACTCGAGATGCATGGCGGGCTATAACTTTCAGACGAGCAAGTGCTAAACCTGAATTTTCAATTCTTGTCAATAAATTTCGTTTTACTTGTTTGTGAAAACGAAATAACTTTCAAGGAAGGATTACTCTGATTGGACAATGAATTAGGACCAGCGCTTCGGTTATTCTAATTCTACAGACAATTTCTTTTATAACGACGATGTTTCATTTATTTCAATTAGTGCCGGTACCAAGTTCCATACTAATGCCGATACCAAAATGTCCATCATACTTTTCAACTTTTTTTGCCCACATTTTTCGTCTAAAGTACCTGCCGATTTATGTCTATGACAGAAACGCAGTGATTTAAATTCTCTTTGGTCATCAAATGATTTTCTATCATAGGCATAGAAATAAGTTAATTTTCTATGGTGAATTTATTTTGACACATAAAAAGAGTAAATTTTCTTATGAAATACATATTTATATGTCCCTTGTACATATTTTAATAATATTATATGCTTACTTAGTAACTTTTACGTACCTATTTTTCGTACTCGGATAGGACATACAAACAATTCACAATGTCGATCTACAAGTTTATGGGTGGCATTGTCACGACAAGAAGTACAGCAGGGGCAGGTAAGTTTAGAAATTCGGTAACATGACCCTCTGATCGGTTTATCTTGCAATTTTTACACCGCCTCTACCAATGATCCGCTGACCAAAAATTTCGGTTCTCCATAAAACTTCTGGGATTCGGTTCTCCAAAAAAATATAAATTTATTTTCGAGAATTTCATGTGGGGAAGAAGAAGAGTTGTTCAGTTTCATGGGCAGAATCACCCCCTAAAGTTTCGGTAACTTATTTTAAGTAAGTAACATATAATATCATTGGTCACCACATGTAATAAGTGTGAGATTAGAGTGAAATCCTGTAGGGTGCTGCTGTATTGTATTATAAGTTATTTTTATACTGACCATAAGTTTGTACAAACAGAATCTATTTCAAGATATCAACGACAACTTTAAAATATTAAATCCATTATCCTCAAGACTGGGAGACCCTTATCACTGGACATAGACCTCCCCTGAAGATATCTACATCGACCGGTCCTGCGCCAGTCACATACAATGGCTTCCCGCAATCTTTGCCAATCTCTTTATTTCTTATTCTATAGCGCAGAGAAACTACGAGAAGTCTTCTACTGCGCTTTGAGTAACCTTCTTACGACCCTTATGTAAGCAACCACGTTTCAGTACATTACAACTGGCAACTTATTTTGGTGTTCCATTGAAGCTGCGTCCTTAATACAGCCTTTAATAAGAGACATTAAAATCCCCCATTGTGAAGCCGGGGCGGGTCGCTGGTTTCAGAAATATATGTACAGGGTTTTTTAAATTGTAATTTGATAACACATTTATTTTGACAGTAGTTGAAGACCTGCCCCCTCCCATTGTTTTCTTCTGGTCTTTTTCCCTACTTGTTCCTACCAGCAACGCAGTGTAACATCACGGGGGCGCGGCGGGCCGGCCCGGTCAGAGAGGCTCTTAGGTCTTTGGGGTGGCGCTGCCCTGTCTGTATTGTGGTCTAAGGGTGTGGCTCGTATATCAGCGTTGCACTAGACCAGGGGCATTGTGGCATGCCTTGGTCGTTTCCTTACTACGTTGCTGGTGGTAATTGTTCACTGAATGGATAGAGCCAATAATGTTTGTGCAATATGCGCGGGAAGTCATTTAAAGTTGTGTGTACAGGATGTTGGCCATTAGATCTAATAAATAAAAAAATGTGTATATTATAACATATTTAATATACAGGGTGTTTGGTAGATGGTCCGACAAACGGAAACGGGAGGTCGTTGGATATATTTGGAACAAATTGTACAATTTTTTTTTTCTATAAATCTTACCATTTTTTTTGTTAATTTTTTGAATGGTTTTTGAAAATTTCCCAAAATTTTACAGTTTTGGCTTTAAAAAATTTAGTTTGACTTGTTTTTGTACCGGTTTTTTAGTTTTTTCTAATTAGCCATGCATTCCTCATTTTAAAATAAAGTAAGAGGCTCAAATTACGTCGATCTACCAAGTTTGACTCTTTTTAAAGTAAAAAGATATCGGTAAAAAAAAACAAAAAAACAAAAAAATCGGTAATTTTAATTCTGCAACAAATTTTAAAAAAACTAAAACCGGTTACGAACTTCGAATGGTTTTAAAAATTGCTCTGTTTAATATTCTTTGTAAAGATAAAGCTTCAGTTTGTCTAACAAATTTTTCTAATAACTTTAGAAAGGGCATTCCGATGATGTTGGTGCATAAATTTACATAACTTGTATTGTAGCTATTTTTTGGTTTAAAAAGTAACAGGTGATCACTAAACTGTATTCTTACACATCGATACGTCGGGGAAGAAAGGTCGTAATAAAAGCCATTTTGGCCAAAATGAGTTAATAATGCAGTTTTGTTCAGAATTTCAAGCTCTATCGATCTGTATATTTAAAAAATCGATATTCGCAAAAATGATGGCTTTTACTACCAAAATTTTTAGAATGAAATGGCTTTTACTTCCAAGATTTTGCAGTCTAAACTACATTTTTTAAATAATATTGGTGTATGTGTCAACTTAGTTTCTCCTTTGATTAAGTAAAGGACGTATAAGCCAACAATTTCAACACACCAGGTCGTAACTCACAACATCATTGTAATCTCGGCTTTTACAACCCAATAAACTTTATTGAACAGAATGTGACTTTTACACTATTCATTTGCTTTCATTTATAAACAGAAGTGCGAGTTACGTCCCGGTTATTTGATTGTTGTAATTGTTTTTTTAAGAATCTCCTTTGGTTTTTGTGATAAGGTATAGTTTCCTTTTGATAACTTAACATAGTTTGAGTGAGTATAGCTCACTTTAACACAAATTTAAAATGAATAGTCACGAAAGAGATATATTTTCCACGCATTCGCAATTTTTTAGCGATACATGTTGTTGCCTGCTGCTGTTTTACTATCTGTTAGTCAAATTTTTGATTACGAAAATGAACAGAAAGAAGAAGAAGCTAGACTCCTTGCAGAAAAGGAAAAATATAGTACAGTCATAGGAACAACGCCACCGACGATATCCTCAAAGATAAGTTTAATTAAAAATATAATATAATAATACGTAATATACCATATAATATAATAATCATAATTAACAGTAAGTTCCTGCCTACTTAAATAATCATGATTTTGTGGAATATTTATAATAGATGCTATAATAACATTACAAAAGAAAGAAGAGAATCACTGTTCACTTTCTTTTGGAGCATAAACTATCAACGTTGCAGAGACTGGCTCATTATCTATTCTCGTAAGAAATATATAAGCCAGAAAGAGAACCGATTCTCTTGTCAGTCATAGAAGTATAACTTACATACAACTTTTGTTTCTTACGTTTTTGATTTGCTACTAATTGCCTATACATTGAATTGAACATAATAGCTTTATGGCGCAATAATCAGATATGTGGGTGACGTGTTTAATTTACTTTTACAGCTACTATGGGGAAGCCAAAACGAACTTGAGAAGAAATTTTAGAGCAAGACCAGCTTAAACAACGAATGATCGTGATCTATACACATTTTTTATTTAAACATGGCATAAACCATGCACATGCCATGTTTAAAGACTTAGGTACTATGGTCGAGTTATATCCTGTACTGACACGCCTGTACCATCTCTCCCTCAAGACAAAAACCGTACTTAAGTCCTAGAAGCTTGCTAACGTGTAACCAGTGCCTAAAAAGGGTAGCCTTTCCGACCCCTTTAATTATCAACCTATCGCCATCACCTATAGCTGATATTCTGAGTGAATGATCGATCCAAGTAGTTATCGATAACTGCTCCTCGATATTATTATTAATAGGATTAATAATAAAATAAGATGCAGTAATCCGCCTATATCTTTGAGTTTATTTTCACATAAGTAAAAAGTGACAAGTGTGTAAAAACAAAAGGTTAGATGGACAAATGTGCCAGTTGTATAAATTATCAAAAAGTATGCAAGTCGAACACCTCCCCGTAATTTATACATCCTGTATCATTAGTGAAAAAATTACAGCCTGTATAAAAGTTACACTCAGCATATAAATTACACCCTGTATAAAAGTTACATGTATTTACAACACACACTATGCACATAATTTACAAAGCAAAGCACAAGTAGTTTGATAAGACAACAATAGTTATAAAACATTTCAAAAAAGGCGTGCACCTTATGTCGTTAACATAGTCCTGCATGGTTTGATGTGATTCTAGCTTAGAATTGAAGAGTCTGCGAAGTAGGTTGAGGCGATAGACCAGAGCGTCGACGACACATTTGTAGGAGTTATAATGCTGACAGGTCTACCGGAACGGTACAACCCCATGGTAATGGCGTTCGAGCACTCTGGAACAAAAATAACATCTGATTCCGTAGCCACCATTCTCCTGAAGGAAGACCAGCGCAGCTCCAATCCCTCTTCAAGTATTGTCAACACCGCACTCGCCGTCAAGCCGCAACTACCACCTCGTTGTTCATACTGCAAAAAGTTTGGCCACGTCGCGAGTGAATGCAGGAAGAAGAAAAACGAGTAGAACCAAAATAAAAAAGATGTAACAAATTACACTTCAGACGTTACACTTTTATCCTGTTTTACTTCTCAAAATTCAACTCCCCATACCTGGCTTTTAGACTCTGGCTGTACATCTCATATGTGCAACAGCAAAGACTTATTTAGCGAAATTAGTCCCTATTATAACCCGATCACTGTTGCAAACAATAATAAGATGTCAAGCGAAGGGAAAGGTACAGTTAATTTTAATATCTCTGATAAGTTTAGTCCTATTATTAATAGAATTAATAATAAAATAATATGCAGTAATCCGCCTATATCTTTGAGTTTTTTTTTACATAAGTAAAAGGTGACAAGTGTGTAAAACAAAAGGTTAGATGGACAAATGTGCCAGTTGTATAAATTATCAAAAAGTATGCAAGTCGAACACCTTATTATTATTAATAGGATTAATAATAAAATAAGATGCAGTAATCCGCCTATATCTTTTAGTTTATTTTCACATAAGTAAAAAGTGACAAGTGTGTAAAAACAAAAGATTAGATGGACAAATGTGCCAGTTGTATAAATTATCAAAAAGTATGCAAGTCGAACACTCGACCTGATGGCTATTGATGCCGGAGTGTCTCAGGGGTCCGTTCTCTCTGAGACCCTTTTCCTGCTGTGTGGATGAAATTGTCTCAGAGAGGAGAGCACTAGTAGAGCGAATAAACTCAACCTTATGTCTTGTCTCCCAAAGGGGTGACAAAAATCTGATTAGTTTAAACGCCACCAAAACACAGGCGTGTCTGTTCTCTGCTCAACGGAGTCCGTTTAATCTGACTCCTACTTTCCGAGGTGCATCTGTTCCTACAACCAGCGAGCTTGAATTTCTCGGCATGAAATTATCTATCAATTTCAACTTCGCCACCTCCATAAAGTCCAGAGCCCAAATCGCGGCCAAAACGATGGGCATCCTTAGATAAGGTTAAGCAGTACTTCACGCCCGTTTTTGGAGTATTGCCTATGGAATGATTCAGCCAAATACCAAATAGACGCATTGGACTTGGTGGATCGCAGAGCCAGAAAACTCATCTGTGATTAAAAGCTGGTTGAAAATAAACTACAAAGCCTAGCTCATAAACGCAAAGTACTTTGCCTATGTATTTTTTACAAAATTTACTTTGGAGAGTGTGCGCAAGAGCTCCGTGAGGTAATTCTTCTATCGGATTTCCAGATATTGCAGTGCAGGGTACCAGATACTTACCTTGTCGAGGTGCTGCGGATCCGTACTGAGCGCTTTCCATCATCTTTTATATTGCGCACTGCCAAGGAATGGAATTCCCTGACTGTTTCTGTATTTCCGAGCTCATATAACCTTTAAAGTTCGAGTGAATCTCTTAAAAGTTCGAATGAATAGGCATTTTCGGGGTGAAGTTGCTACACCCTCAACAACATCTTCACCTTTGTGCTAGATTGTGGCCAAGAGCAAATCCCTTAATAAATCTTTGCGCGCTTCTTAACTAAAAATAAAATCATTATAATACATAATAATTAGTCCAGTCCAGTGTTTTCTTGAAGTTAAAATTATAAATGTAAAAATCTTATATGATGATAAAATAAATCTAAGATAGGACAGCATTTTTATCATTCTTGTCGCGGTTAATCTAATTTCTTGACGGCCATAACTTTGATCCTTAATAAATCCCAAATAAAAAAGTTGTTTGAGGGCCAAATACATATATTTGTGTAATTTTAAGTATTTTCTAAGTTTTTTGCATATACGAAGAAAAATATGAAAAACAAACATCGTGCCTGTAATTATATGGAGAACACCTTGCCGCGACAATGACCGATTTATAAGAAACATTTGTTGAAAGTCACTATATTTACAATTTGCCTTTATTTTCATAAAAAAAATAATTAAATAAAACCTAAAATATTACAGTTATATGAATAAATAACAAAAATGCAATGTTTATATTTATAAATTATGTCTAAATATAATGTTTTACGACATTCTAAAATTACATTAAGGGTTTTTACCTACGCCCGAATTCACACCATACCACATCCGTTATGTCGAACGTAAAGGACATTTTGTCAGAAGTTTTATGGCGTAACTCAAACCTAACTTTTAAATCGCAAGGATATTTTAAATTTATTCTTTATGTAGCTAAAGGATATCACAACTTAAGGATATTTCACTTTATAAAATTACAATGGCTATACAAACCAAAAAGATATGTGGATTAAAAAAAAAATGTTTTTTGCCTCTCCTGTAAAATGGCATTTTGGCTTTTACGACCTTTCTTCCCCACCAGAAGCACCACCAGAGTGAGTAATTAGAGGGAATAAAAAATAAAATAAAACTGGATTATTTGCGGTTTTATTTGGCTCAAATAATTAAATAAAAATGTATTACAAATTCTGCTCAAATTGAGCAGAATTTGTAATACATTTTTCACACCTAAATTTGAGCAGAATTTGTAATACATTTTTATTTACAGGGCTTTACAGTAAAGGGCCATAAGTAATGCACATCGAGCTTTAGAAAGAAGCAATCGGCTAATTTCGACTTCGTAGAGCGATATCTTTGTCACACGCACCATGACGTTTGTTTTGTCAGTCATGGTTCAAATGCGAGAGAGTGCAGTCGCCTATATAAGTCAATATATATATAGAGCTGCTAAAATCCCATAAAATTAAATTTGTACTATGGGGAAAAAAGGTGAGCCGTTACTCTACCAGTCACGTGAAATTATCCACAATGTTTATAAATATTTTTTATCTGAAGCCAACCAATTTAAAAAACATGAGGATGTTAATGTAAGTAATTATTTTAAGAAGGTTCAACAGAGAGTTGCAGATGCCACTGGAATTTCAAGAAGAACTTTGAACAATTTATTAAATGAAGTCGATACTGGCACTGATAATGCACATTCCAGTGGAACAAAATCCAGCTCTCAAAAAAGTGGGAGACCAAAAAAACAATTTCGTTTAGATATGGACGATTTTAATTACGATGTTGTAAGAAGAATGGTGTACGATTTTCATCTACGTTACAAAGAACTGCCGACAGTAAAATCATTGAAAGCTAAATTATCTGAGGCTATTAATTATAATGGGTCTGAAAAGACGTTGAGAAAAATTCTTCATGAAATGGGATTTGAGTTCTCTAAAATGAAAGACAACAGAAAAGTTCTGATGGAAAAGCAAGATGTAGCTCTCAAACGAATTGAATATCTGGACAAAATACGCGATTTTCGCGAAGCAGGAAAAAATATTATCTATATGGACGAGTCCTACATACATACAACCCACACTAAAGGAAAAACTTGGAATGATGATAAGCAAATGGGAGTAAAAAAACCGATTTCAAAAGGTCAACGTCTGATAATTGTTCACGCAGGTAACGAAAAAGGCTGTGTACCAGGAGCCTTTTTAACGTATAAATCCACGGACACAAAAGGTGATTACCACAACGAAATGAATAACGACAACTACGAGAAGTGGCTGGTTAATCAATTAATTCCAAATATACCTAGTAATTCTGTTCTGGTTATCGACAACGCACCCTATCACAATAAATATGTTGAAAGACCCCCCAACTCAAATACGAATAAACCGGAAATGATCAATTGGTTACAAAGACACGAAATTCCAGTTGATCATAAACTAACAAAACCCCAGATATATAATATTATATGTCAGCACAAGGACAGATTTACAGAGTTTTCCGTGGACAAGATACTAGCCGAACATGGGCACACTGTGTTGCGATTGCCACCGTACCATCCGGATTTTAATCCAATTGAAAATATATGGTCTCAACTAAAAAGCTATGTAGCCGCGAGAAACGTGGATATGAATTTAAGTTCAGTAAAGACATTATTAACTGAAAAAGTAAACATGATCGGGGCTGATGAGTGGAAAAAGGTTTGCGATCACGCGATCAAATGCGAGAATGAATATCGAGGAACTCAACACGCTATGGACGACAGAATAGATAGATTGGATAGGCTAGTAATAAATACAGCTGATAGTAGCAGTGACACAGACCTCAATGAGAGCACAGATAGTGAAATGGAAGGAATTGAATATATTAGTGTTTGATTAGAATAACGCCAACCTTTTCTTTCCTGGGGTGTCGTATAAGTCGACGAAGGGTACAGGGTAAAACCGTGTTGTGGTCGATGGTCTAGCAATTTGTCACCACAATATTACACTTTTTGTCGATCTTATATAAAATATATATATGAAGATTATTTTTCTCTAACAATAATATAGCAATAATTAAAAATAGTTACATCGTTTTTACATCTCTATATATTTCACGTGAAATCAAAACAAAACAACAATAAAGAACTTAGTTCTAAATTCAAATTCTGATAAACGACTAATCTAATAATTCATGTACATGGAAATGAGCATTCGTTTGTATTCGGAAATGCGATGATTGCCGATGTGCATTACTTATGGCCGTTTACTGTACAGGGCTTTATGCTACCTCTCGGGTGGTTAATCAGTCCATGAAACTGAACAACTTCCCCAAGGAACATAGGTCAAAATAGGAAAAAAAATTTTTGATCTCCCATACAAAATGCTAATGAAGTTTGTATTGGATCTCAAAATTAATTTTTTCGTATTTTGACCTATGTTCCTTGGGAAAGTTGTTCAGTTCCATGGACTGATTAAACACCCGAGAGATTGAAAGAGAGACACCTAAAGCCCTGTGTATGTTATGGACCAAGTGATAAATGTGCAAGATTAGCTCGAATTAGTAAATAACATTAAATATCGCTTTTGTATGTCATGCGAGGGTGGATTTTTAAATTACCAGTAAGTATAAGCCTTACTGCACACGACTTTTTTAACAACCTATCAACAAACCTACATAAATCCACGCCTTTGTTCCATTGGGGTAGCAAAAACAACCCCCTGTCAAGCTTATGAAAATACCTGTTTCAGATGGCGCACTGAAAGAAATTCCTGCGGCAGATACGTTCGATCCTCACGAGTATCGGATCATTAGAAAACCGACATCGTAAGATATTGGATTTTATAGCTAACTAGCTTTTTCCCGCAGCTTCACTTGCGCAAAGAACTCATTTAGTCACCCATTTCATTCTTGACCCCTTAGAGGATGATTTAAGAAAAATCGTGAAACAAGTGTCCGTCTATTTGTTTCAAGGTCTATCTTGTCGAAGTTTCGAGTCAAAATGTTCAAAAAATTGTTTTCTCCATACACATTTTGAACCCCCATTTCATCCCCTTAGAGATAACATTTTGAAAAATCCTTTCTTAGTGCTTGCCTACGTCATAAAATACACCTTTTCGCCTAATTTCAGCTTTCTAGGTCTAAGAGTTTGGGCTGGGCGTTGATGAGTCAGTGAATCGGGACCTCCAATTTTATATATTAGAAGATGTAATATAATTTGATTCAATACTAGCATTCCGCCCGGGACTTCGTTCCTGTGGGAATGCGGGAAAATTATGTAGCCTATGTTAATAAAGGATAATGTAGCATCCTACAATAACTTTAGGAAATAAACACTCAATTAAAACATTAGTCATTAGACAAAGAACACGTCATAGGTTAATTAAAGATTCAATACATTCCATCTTGACAGATTTAAAAAGGATTTCGCTATTTTTTTAGTATTCTTACAATAGTGTAAAATAAGTAGATCAGTTTCGTGATATCAAAACCTGGAAAAATCTTACCTGCAAAAACTCCTAGGCTTTAGGGAAATCTGGCAACACTGAGCAGTCTGGCATAAAATGGCATATGATTGACACTTTTTTTTTAATGAAGTGTTGGCACAAGTTTCGTTATTACTTCCATGCGTGACGTCACAAAGGTCAAATAAAGGTTATCACATTTTAATAAATACAATCCTTCACAGTTTTCAGTTGAAATTATGAAAATATCATAGCAAATACATATATCTAAAAATGGTTTTGGATTTGTAAACCATTCCAAAAATTTTCCAACCCCAATTTTGCTATTCGGGATGGAGACAAATACAACAAATCAAAAACTATGAAAATTGGTCCAGTCGTTCTCGAGTACACAAAGCCGACTTTGTTTTAGACAGTGTGAGTCTTTAGAATGTGCACATATTAATGGTAATTGGTATCGCATTTTTTAACAACTTTTGTTACTGCTCTATTTTAAAAAAAACTATACAATGCATAAATCTCAAATTTAGAACACATTTTAAAAAATCCTTAAATTATTATAAAAATATTTGAAAAACAGTCAAGAGTGAGTCGGACTCAAGCTAAAGATATTTAAACAGAAACCCTCACTTGAACTGTTTTTGTGACATTTACGTGGTTGTTTGTCATAGAATTACTGTTATACAGGATGGCCCAGCGGGTGACGTCCAAAAGAAAAATTGTGATGCTCCGTGCCAGGGGGCATCCAGATCACCCCCACTTATGTTCCGTGATTATTTGTAGTTCAGAAGTTATTACACATTTAATGATTTTCTCGAAATTTTCCACCCAGCATCGATTTAAATTTTTTTTTGATTTTATGTTTAGTGTTATTTTTAAAATTTATTTATGGTAGATTATTATGGAAGTATCAGCTGCAATTTAAAAAAAAATGGATGTCCCCTCGTCATTATGGAATATGGTTTGTGGGGTGGGGGGCACAACTCTTGCTTTTTCTTCCAGTCATCGATCGTTCCTAATTTCACAAAGGATATAGCGTGAAGATTAAGTAATCGTTATAACTTGTCTAAGGTTCATTTACAAGCGATTTAACAACTTTTTGGGCATGTCTGTGGTATTTTCAAAAACATTATGTTCTATGTAATTACTACTAGGAAACCGCCCAAGATGATTCCGGCTTAACTTTAAACGCGAATTACTCGTAAAAAGCCCTATTAAGTGTTATTTTTTTTGTATGTTTCGTAAAGCTGAATATCTCCGGAAGTTTTTAAAAGCTTTTTAAAACCTGCATCTCAATTATTTTTTTACCAACTTGAAGTTTTGAAAAGATTTTGCTGAAGTACAAATTTTAACATTGAAGTAAAATTTAAACCATATTCCATAATGACAAGGGGCATCCATTTTTTTTAATGGTAGCTGATATTTCCATAAGTATCTACCATAAATATATTTTTAAAAATAATCGTAAACATAAAAACAAAAAAATAAAAATCGATGCTGGGTGGAAAATTTCGAAAAAATCATTAAATATGTAAACAACTTCTAAACTACAAAAAAACGCGGAACATACATGATGGTGATGTGGATGCACTGTATTATTAAGATTTAATTTAATTTCTAACCCCTGACAAAAAAGAGGAACGTTATAAGTTTGACGAGTGCTTCTGTGTCTATCTGTGGTATCGTAGCTCCTAAACAGAGGGACCGATTTTTAAGCGACTTCCAAAAAGGAGGAGGTTCTATGTTCGACTATATGTATTTTTTTGTATTATCACCGATTTCTCCGCCATCTGTGGACCTATTTTCAAAATTCTTTTTTTGTTCAAAAGAATATACTCCAGAGGTGGGGTCCCATTGTCACAAAGTCAGGATCTGATGATGGAATCCCATGAAAATCGAGAGAAACCCTTGAATTGAATAAGCACTTACAATTTTTCTCCATGTTCTTTCTATTATTTACACTAAAACTGGAAAAATAAATAAACTTTTTAAGAAAAAAAATAACAGACTTCAAAAAATCGAAAAAGAAAGACAAAATCATCTCATTTCCTACTGATCTGTTCGACGTCGGTGCCAAGCCAAATAAGCTTGATAGGCCGCCTTCGCACCAACTTCAAATAGATCAGTAGGTACCTACTTACTACTACTACGTAGAACATAAGATTATTTTGTTTTTATTTTTTGGTTTTTTGAAGTCAGTTTATTTTTTTTTCTTAAAAAGTTTATTTATCATGTGCTTTATTTGATTAAAAGCTGACGTAATATATTAATCAAAATTGGTTCAGCCGTTTAAAAGTTGTAAGCGATGAATGTCGCAACATTTTTAATTTTAGAGATACAAGTATCTGTGTAACCACAAAATTGTAAAATGTTAAAATGATGCAGTTTAACATTTTACAATTTTTATTTCAATATTTTACTTACAATAATTTAGATATAAATATAATTTACTATTAAAAAATTATGTATATTTTACAATTACTTTTTTAAGTTTTAAAGTTATATTGTCGTATTAAAATTTAAAAATTCACTAGTAAAACATTACAATTTGCCTAGTAAAATACAACTCCACGAAACTTTACACATATATTTTATAATGGTAAATTGTGACTGGAACAATGGTTTATTCCTAAATATTTTAACAGCTTTTTTTTATTTGAGTAATCTTTGACACGATAGTTCGAGCAAAGCCGAAAAGGTTTGTTTTATTTTCAGATATCTGGATACAATGACTCATATGTTAAAAGGTGCGATTGGTGCAGGTATTCTGGCTATGCCCAGCGCAATCAAAAGAGTCGGTGTGATTCCCGGCGTTTCTATACTCTTAACAGTAGGAATAATCTGTACATACTGTATTCATTTGTTGGTTAGTGTCATTCAACTTATTTTTAACTAACATCCCACTCGGGACTTCGTTCCCGTGGGAATTCGGGAAAATTATGTAGCCTTTTTTATTTTTATTTTTTATTTATTAAGAATGGGTTCGCTCTTGACCACTTGAGCTCAGGGTAAAGATGCGGTCGAGGATGTAGCGAGCTCACCCAGAAGAAGCCTATTCACTCGTACTTTAAAGATATTCGGGTTGTATGAGCTCGGAAATACAGACGCCGGCAGAGAATTCCACTCCTTGGCAGTGTGCAATACAAAAGATGAAGAAAAGCGCTCAGTACGTATCCGAGGTATCTCGACAAGATAAGGGTGATACCCCGCAGTGCGTCTGGACGTCCGATGGAAGAAAGGGGCAGGCGGAATGAGCTCATGCAGATCCTGAGCACACTCCCCGAAGTACATCTTATAAAAAACACATAGGCAAGCTACTTTGCGTCTATGAGCTAGGCTTTGGAGCTTATCCTTAACCAGCTTTTTATCACCAATAAGCCTCCTGGCTCTGCGATCCACCGAGTCTAGTGCAGCTAGTTGGTATTTGGTCGAACCATCCCAAAGGTGGCTACAATACTCCATGCACGATCGGACCTGCGCCTTATAAAGGGTAAGAAGTTGATCTGGCGTGAAGTATCGCTTAACTTTGTTAAGGATGCCCAGCTTTTTGGCCGCAGTTTGAGCCTTAGACTCGATGGAGGTGCCGAAGTTAAGGTTGGCAGATAACTATGTTACTCAGGGATAATATAGCATCCTAATGGTAAAAGAATTTTTGAAATCGGTCCAGTACTTAGTTTCGGAGCCTATTCATCACATACAAAAATACAAATATTTCCTCTTTATAATATTAGTATAGATTGAAGTTATAAATACTGCCCAAAAGTAAACTTGAACTATTCGCTTACTAAAAGAATCGCATCTCCATTTTCAAGCTCCAAAACTTACTAAGTATTTTTTTTGCAATTTGCAACTGGCAGAATATCAGCACTACAGGTAATGCTGAGCCAGCGCCAATTTTGTCTGTGTAACACAGGCAGCACCTTTTTTATGTTTGTAAATGTTAGTAATCGTATATTTGCTATTGTGTAAGTGATGTCTGTGTTGTACCAAAAAAAAACAAGTATTTTCTATTCAATTTGGTAATTTTCATGTTTTTACTTTTTAACATTACCTACATTGTTTAATCATTTTTATTATATGTCGTGATGCGAATTGAATATACATATAGTTTACTAGCTTTCCGCCCGCGGCTCCGCCAGCATGGACTACATGTCCACCCAACCAAACTGTGGGATAAAATGTAGCTTATGTCCTTTTCCAAAGTCTAATCTATTTTTACCAAATTTAATCAAATTCGGTTCAGTAGTTCACGCGCGAAAGGATAACAGATACAAAAGACAGACAGAGTTACTTTCGCATTTATAATATTGCATATGGTAAATAAAACTGTATATTGTCAAATATACAGGGAGTCCCAAAAAGTAGTGATAAGCGGAAGCCGGGAGGTAGACCATCACCAGGGGCATCCGAATCACCCCCATATATTTATTTATTTATTTATTTACTTTATTGCAAACTTCACAGCTTATACATGTTACATTACATAGCCCTTATATTAAAAAATGTATACAGCCAATTAAGAAGTTAAACATATTATAAACTGTAGATTTAGATTAACGGGTAGCATAGATATATGATTAACGAAACAAAATAGATTGGATGAGTAATGTAAAAGTAAGTACAGTGTGTGTGTGTGTTATGTGTATGTGAGTGTGTGTGTGTCTGTGTATGTATGTGTATGTAAGCGTATTCAGTTACTCACACCTCATGAAAATAAAATAAAAATATTGATGTTGTGGTTAAATTATTTGTTTATCATTTACTAGGATCAATGTCGTTCTCATTAGGGAAAGTCTTCGATGTGTGCTTAATAAACTGGGTTCGGCTTAAAAAGAAAATATCGACATCGATAAACCTAGGCTCGTATGTATGTACTATTCTATGCAATACAGAATTCCGTGCGTAATTTGTACGAGCGTGGCCAGCACATAACGAATGCATTTGCCGGGTACGATTGGGTCTGGTGATGACGCCGATCTGAGCAGTAAGGTCTGGACAATCCAATCTGGAAGAAACTATGTCATGAAGCAGCTTCATGTCGGTCACAGTCCGTCTATCTTCAAGCGAGTGAATCTTGAAGTGGGTGAGGCTATCAGTGTAGTTGTCTGTCCTTTTACAACGGTAGTTCAATCGTCGGATAAATATGCGTTGCACTGACTCTATCTGGGCAATATAAGTTACGTAAGATGGTGACCAAATTGCAGAAGCATACTCAAGTATGCTTCTAGCATAGGAAAAGTAGAGAATCTTTAGGGAACTAACTCTTTTAAATGGTTTGGAAGTCCGATGTATAAATCCTAACATTTTACGAGCTCGCTGAGTAATGTGGTCGTAATGCGCCGTATAAAGCAATTTATGATCAAGCATGACGCCAAGATCTCTCACTAAAGTAGCCCTAGGGATTAAGTTATTGTTGAGATTATACTTAAAATCTATTGAACCTTTTTTCCGATATGTTCTACGATTTTTTGTAGTTTAGATGTTACAAGGCATTTTATCACTTTTTTCCTTTAAACCATTTAAACCATGATCCGCAATGCCAAGGTTTTTTTAATTTTTTGGGGTGGTCCTGATATTATTACTATCAATTACCACCAAAAATCATATTCATAAATGTTCAAAAGAAAGAAAAAAAAATCAATGTCAGGTAGAAATTATGAAAAAAGTGATAAAATGCCTTGTAACTTCTAAACTACAAAAAATCGTAGAACACACATGGGGGTGATTCGGATGCCCCTGGTGATGGTCTACCTCCCGGCTTCCGCTTATCACTATTTTTTGAGACTCCCTGTATAGGTCAAAAATCGTTTTAATTGTTGTGAAACAATCACCTATCGATCTAAAAGGTGAAGTAGCCAGTGCAAAAAGATTTTTAACCTTATTTACATTTTAGATTTGTTTTATTTTTAAAAGTTTCACTAGGAAAATAGAATCTGAAGACAATGTAAGTAATCTGAAAAAGTAAACAAAGTCAAAAATCGTTTGCACCATCGTAAAACAATATCACCTGACAATTAAAAATTTAAATTGCTACAATAAAAGATTTTCGACTTTTGTGACTTTTTTTATAATAAAGTATTTGTACTTCAAAAGTACTTTTTTATCAAAAAAAATGGAAAACTAAAACAAATCTAAAATGTTAATGAGGTCGAAAATCGTTTGCACTAGCTATTTCACTATGTGATCGACAGATGATTGTTTCACCATATTCATTTTACATTTGGATTCAGTTTTGTAACCGGTTTAATTATTTTTTAAATATTTATTTACTTCATCCACTCTTAAATGGTTAAACCATAATGAAATTTTTGGATTCCGTAGAGGAGAGGTGTATCGAAGTGAAAAGTACAGAAATTATAATTATTTTCATTTATTAACAATAAAGTGAATATTAAAAAAAAAATCTAGGACCTTAATGCTACTAATACAAAAAAATCTGAACGTTTAAAAAAATGCATTTCTTCCTGCTGGTTATTGTTTGAACATACATAAACTGTTGACAATAATTTATTCTACCCGCTTTTGTCACTTACTTTAATTTGGTTATCCGAGTGTCAATAGCAAGTCAAAAAGAGTGTCAATAAATATGAGGCTTTTTTTATTTGAATTGCATTGATTTATTTGCTTTATTTGTCAAAACGTCCGTTACCTTCAGTGTTTAAATTATTGACATTTTGTGTAATCAGCACCCCGAAAACCTATTAAATAATTTCAAAAAAGTGCATACCATTTTGGGATTTTAAAATAGTAGTCTTTTTCATAATTAGCTACATGAAAAATCATTGAACGCCACCTAAGTATATCGTGTGTTTCAAAAAATCAGCAGCCTACAAAAATGCAAAAAAAATGCATGACGTCATTGGATTTCGAAATCAATGCCATGAAAAGAAATCAACATTTCAGATGCACGCGTAAATTAAGTATGTTCTACCAGTATATTAACTAGTACCTTCTGAAATCTTTCATCTATGAACAAATCTAAACAGTACCTATTCAGAACAACAAGATGGCGTTGGTTTTACCAATAAGGTTACAAGTGCGGTTTCGTAAATGTCATTCACGTATCTTAAGGCCTTAACAATAGAACAAAATTTCAAAGAGATCCGTTGAGTTTGAGTTGGTGGATAAAGTAAAGATAAGAAAAGATACCGAAACAATGAGAGATTTTCTGGCAGTGAATAAAAAAAAGGTACCCAAATGCTCCACTGGGCAGCGCTGTTATTTAAAATCGCGAGAGATTTTTTTTATTTTGCAGGATTTATTCGTTATTAAATCAATTAATATTTACTCCGATTAATGTGAATAAACAAATAAATTACAAAACTGGCAAAATTAGTCAAAACTCGAAAAATTCACCTCTGACCGCCAGCCATCTCTATCGAAACTTCCAAAAAATTTAAGTCATAAATATTTTGAGATTGCAGAAAGTTCCTTTTTCATTACCTTTATATTATATTTTTAGATTAAAGTACAATACCAATTGTGTATTCGTCATCGTAGAGGCTACATGGCATATCCGAAGTCTATGGCGTATGCCATCAAGGATGGACCTGGGTATTTTCGATTTTCGGAGAAATTTTTTCACTACTTCGTAGATTATACACTACTATTTTGGCAAATAGGAATTTGCGTGGTATATTTCATATTTGTGGCTGAAAATGTAAAGCAGGTAAGTTAAAGGGCTTTTATATGTATCCATGTTGTTCGGTACATGAAACTTCAACATTTCTTGGGTTACTGGTAAGACTATTTGCTGTCTTTCACCCTCGGCCCCAAGGTTGAAAAAGTCACGGTTATGGAGATTTTACTAATCAGTTTTTAAAAATTAAAAAGCGTGATGTTTTCTGTGAATTTAGGAGTATGGCATAACCACGTGTCAAAATATTTTTCACTAATCGAAATCACCGTAGTCGTTGCACCGAAAAACGCCGGTTTACTGAAGATAGGCCATCGAATTACTACGAAATCTATGTGATGACAAAATAAGCACTTATTTTATTTTTTTAACCCCCGACGCAAAAAGAGGGGTGTTATAAGTTTGACCGCTATGTGTGTGTGTGTGTGTGTGCCTGTGTGTCTGTGTGTCTGTGTGTCTGTCAGTGGCACCGTAGCTCTCAAACGGGTGAACCGATTTGGATGCGGTTTTTTTTATTTACAAGCAGGGTTTTTGGCGATGGTTCTTAGATACGTTTTATCAAAATCGGTTCAGCCGTTTCAAGGTCATCAGCTCTTTTGTTAGCTGCGGTAGGGTTCTTAGACTCTTAATGTGTATTTACTTTACTTTCAAACATACATGTGACCTAAAACTTGAAACACTCATGTATGCTTAATAACTATGCAGGATTATGGAACTCTTGGTCTGATGCTGCAGCCAGGATATCCAGAACACTAGCACACTCTTAAAAAAATAATAGCAGATATGTCGTGTTTGGACTCGTTTTGTTCAGTATTTGATTCTGCATACAATGCAATGGTGGCAACACGGTGAGCTGATGCTGCGGCCAGGATATCCAGAACACTAGCACATCCTTGAAAAAACAATAGCAGATATGTCGTGTTTGGACTCGTTTTGTTCAGTATTTGATTCTGCATACAATGCAATGGTGGCAACACGGCGAGCTGATGCTGCGGCCAGGATATCCAGAACACTAGCACATCCTTGAAATAAGTTAAAAATTTTGAAATAAAAATTAAATTAAAAATTTAAAAAACCCCCCCCGCAAAAAAGTAAAGCGGACATTTAAAAAGTAAAAAATAATACCTTTCGTTGAGCCATCAAATTCATTTCAGAAATACCTATATATATTTTAATTATCGAAATCGATGGATGGCACGATAAGGTTTGCTCATTAAAATGGCGCTATAATTTCGCGTCGGGGTACCGCTTTAGTGAATCAGACCCAATCAAATGAAGGGTCAATCAAATGAATTTTTTTAATTTAATTTTTTTACATCCTAGAGTGCATGATTTAAAAAAATAAAATAAGTGCGTACACGTTAAATTAAACCGTTAGTTCCTAAAAATTTACATACTTTTTACATAATGTTCCACTGCGAATTTGCAGAAAATAAAGGCACGGATAAAGCCGGTATATAATGCAGTATTTATCTACTCGTACATACCTAGCAATTATAACCAGAAATGGCCGCCTTTTATGTGCAGTATTATGTGTACGTTATCTTGACGCCGCGCCGCGCCGGCTCGACAGACACTCGATAGAATTGTTTAATATCTCCATTAGTTGATGAGCAACCTTTATGAAATTTTTCAAAGCAGTTGCTGTATTTATGCAGAGTTTTTTGGTGTAACTTTCCGTGCTTTAGTATTAGCAGTTTGCGAGAACGGCCATGTGTACGTCAGCTTGACGTCAAACCAGCGTACACACCGACAATAGTCTTTATTTCTTAACTATTTATGGGCATATCCAAAAACCGAAAATTCCGACTTGTGTACGCTAACTCTACGCTCAGCATTTTTTATAATTTTAAAAAAAAATGACACCTTGCATTACTAAAGTGGCTCTAACTTTAATAAAAATCATTATTTTTTCTGTTTTTTTGTAAATTTTTACTGAATAAACGTACTATTATTTCTAATTAGTTATTTCAATCTTAAAGTAAAGTTTATTTTAAAAAATGTGGTTATTCAGGAAAACTGCTCTCCGGCTTTACCGAATTTGACTTCAGATCCGTAAGAAATTAAAAATATGTACTACAATGTCAGTGCCCATTATTTTAAAAACTTGTACAATAAATGGAGACGTTTAGATGGTATAACAATAACCAGTTTAATAATTCAAAAATAAGTTATTGTTATTTAAACAAAAAATGAGCAGAAATATTTAAAACTCATTTTTAATTAAAAAGTAGTTTTGTGATATTTAAAAAAAAATAAGTGACTAAAAGTATTTTTAATCTGAAATGGTATTTTTTTAATTTCAAGTTTTTCAAGGTTTTTTGTTTTATTTTTTTCAAGTTAAGTATCTTTTTTTTCTAAATAAACTCGAGAACCACCAAAAATCGTAAAAAGTACGCAAGGTGTTTCGGTTGCTCTACCGTTAGCCTTCCGCCTATCACTACTTTTTTGGATATTGTACGAGTACATACAATAATTAATCATAATTTATTAACTTTATATTTTCAAACTAATTAATAATATTTTATTTCCAGACATTACTATATTTTGGAAAAGAAGTGTCATTGCGAATGCTTCTTGTTTACTTATTAGTTCCGTTTATACTAACAAATTTAGTCAAGGATTTAAAGATGTTGTCACCATTGTCCTCACTTTCCAATCTAGCTACAATTTTGGGTCTTATACTAGTATTTTATTACTTGCTTGAGGATGACCTTGTAACTCAAAAGAATATAATGGGCCTAAGAAGTTGGAGTCAGATACCAAACTTTATTGGAACGGCGCTGTTTGCTCTTGAAGCTGTTGGAGTTGTAAGTTTCTAATTTTAAAATTATACATGGTAATGAATTGTAGGTATACAGGGTGTACGCGACAGCTTAGCAACTTAAATGGTGAAATTTATCCATAGAACTGTGATCGGCTACATATCATTTTTTTCCCGGAATTTGGCGCTTGAGTAATGAAGTGACAACCTTTGTATCATAGCAATACTGATTTAAGTCGACTTTGACGATTTGATAGATTTAACAATTTTTTCCCGGAATTTGGCGCTTGACTTTGACGATTTTGATAGATTTAACTTTTTTTTTTCTAAGTAGGTTAGATACACTAAAGAGCGTCATTTTATTAAAATTAAACGGTAATATGTTAGAGTTGTAATTACTATGAAACGTTTCTGTTATTATTTTTCTGTAAGCTTATGAAATTACTTTACTTAAAAGATATTTGGAAATAGGTTAGTTTTCCTTAACCCTGGACCCGTCGCGTGGGGTCTTTGAAAGCCCGAGGTTTAGATAAACAAGATTTTTTGTATATTAAAACAATTCCATAAGTCCGATTTTTTTTCTACCTTCCTAAATATGATTTATGAAGGCACGGATGACATAACACGTCAGTTTGCGCTCAGCGCTAGTTCACAGCACACGTGTTTTCATATTTTATGTGATTGTTTTTGTTTGATTTATTTTTTCAATATTTTGTTGATGACTTAAATGTCATTTAAAATTTATTTTCTGTAACATATATATTTTATATATTGTACACTAAAGAAGACAAATTTTGGTTTCTTTTGCTCTGAAGTCCTAATATTAATAATTAAACAAAACTGAGTTGATTTCAATTATTTATTTTATTGAACACTCCTTTCTTAATAAAATACAATAAAAAATATATCATATTCCTAGGAAATATTTAATTTAGAGGCTTTTAAATTTTGGGGTCTTCTGGGACCCCACGCGACGGGTTGCGTTATTTTAATCGCGCGACTGGTCCAGGGTTAAAAATAATCAAGTTGAAAATAGAAAAGAAAATTAAAAAACATTTCGCTACAAGTTGGGGAATACAAAGGGATACTTGTATGATAAAACTAAATCCAAAAATTTTCTCTTCATACTAATAATTTTGGTGTAATAAAAAGTAAAGTATTGTTGACTTGTTTATTTTAAATTATTACTTACTAGCCAAAACATCTAAAAATTATTCTCCTTCATATTCATCTCCTTGACTTTCAAGGCATTGAACAGAGTTTCTCTATGTAAATCGCCTCTGTGCTGCTGGTGTTCAATTTATCTAATTATTTTATCTTCTGTACAGAATTAGTGATTGTAATCTGAGGAACTGCTGAACCCATAAATCGGGTTAGTGGCATTTGCCCTCAATCCCATTAGCCCTTATTCCATTTACCCTCATTCCCATTCGCCCTCGATACATTTTATTAAAGTAAATACCTACTAGTCTGTACTATTGAGAACAAAAGTTAAAATTCAAAATTGTATTTTATTTTAAACAAAACTCAAAATGTGTCACTGTGTAAATATCAACGTGTTTATTTATTCAGTATATTAGGGGAAACTAATCACCTTAAATAATAAAGAGATAATGTTAAATCTACAAAGTGTTCTAATAGTTTCATCATAAATTAATGCATGCTATGTTTAATGTTTTCAGTATTTTTTGTTGTAGGACCAATAGAAATACATCATCTGTGAAAATTTCAACTGTCTATCACAGTTTATGAGATACAGCCTTGGTGACAGACGGACGAACGGACGGACGGACGTACAGCAGAGCCTTAGTAATAGGGTCCCATTTTTTCTCTTTTGGAACGGAACCCTAATAAAAAAGATAAACCACGACGTCCTAAATATCGCATTTTTTTAACCACTTTTGTCACTGCTCTATTTCAAAAACTATTTTTCATTTTAAGGAGTAAACTTTTTCATTATATCTCCAACATAATAAAAAATGCTTCACGAAAATCAATTCAGTGGATCCGGGTTCCGAGGTTTAAACCTAACGGCATTCCACTAGAAAACGCATTTTCCGAAACTCCCACGGGAACATGAGAAAATCTATAAAATATAGCAGCAAAAAAGCACTTATTTTTGAGACACGATATTTCAAAACCTAATTAACCTATAAAGTTAAAATTTATCAGACAGGTAGACTATAGTTAGGAGACTTCAGCCTAAAAAAGATCTGGCAAAATTCGTATGGAAACCAGATAAATAAAGTAAGAAATATAAAAGTGAAAAACAGCTAATATTATTGCGAAATCACGCAAACTACTGAACCTGTAAAAGTGAGATTTTGCAGGTACGCAGTGTGTACCAAGAAGACGATAGCCTAATAACTCGTTTCGCGAAAAGATCGAATTAGTAAAGGTCATTAAAAGTTTGTATGAAACATCTTTAAAAAACTTGACCAAGTAAGCTGAAATTTTGCAGGATGATAGTTTATCGGTATAAATAAGCTAAATAAAAAGAAAATTATCAAAATTCTCATTGAAACCTATGTCAATTGGTAAAAGCTGCACGGCATAAATAAATAGCTAAATGTTTGTAATTCTGCACAAGACTTCCATAAGTAACGCAGATACATGTTAAAAGAGAAATTCCAAAAATTCCTACGGTAAATCCAAGGAAACTGTAAAAATATTGAAGTCTAAATTTTTACACAACCGGTACTTTGATAACGCAGGCAAATTTCCAAAGAAATTTCCCTCGGGAAATCTGACGTCCGCTTAAAAAAGATTTGGCGAAAATCTTATGAGAACCAGAGAAATTAAGTAAGAAATATAAAAGTTAACAACAGCTAACATTCCTAAAGCGAAATAACTAAAACTGCTGAACTTGTTAACGTGAAATTTTACAGATACGCAGTTACTAATAATAAGTAATGAGGAAACGATAACCTTTATCAGATTTTGCGACTGGGTCGAATTAGGGGGTGTAAAATCATTAAGTGTTTATATGAAATATTGCTCGATGGTAGTTATAACTGCAAATTAATTAATAGGAAATGGCTGAAATCAGCGCCACGATGTATGCCGTATGATTCGAGGCTATGTATGCCAAATGATTTGCGGTTATGTATACCATATGATTTGAGGCTATGCATGCCGTATGATTGGCGTTTGTGTATATTGTGTATTGAGTCTATGTATGCCATATGATTTGCGGCTATGTATAACGTATGTTTTGAGGCTATGTATGTATGCCGTATGATTTGCGGGCATGTATACCGTATGATTTGAGGCTATGTATGCCGTATTTTTTGAGGCTATGTATGCCGTATGATTTGCGGGTATGTATACCGTATGATTTGAGGCTATGTATGCCGTTTGTTTTGAGGCTATGTATGCCTTATGATTTGCGGTTATGTATACCGTATGGTTTGAGGCTATGTATTCCGTATGATTGGCGTTTGTGTATACCGTGTGTTTTGAGGCTATGTATGCCATATAATTTGCGGCTATGTATACCGTATGTTTTGAGGCTATGTATGCCGTATGATTTGCGGTTATGTATACCGTATGATTTGAGGCTATGCATGTTGTATGTTTGCGGTTATGTATACCGTTTGATTTGAGGCTATGTATTCCGTATGACTTGAGGCTATATATGCCATATGACTTGAGGCTATGTATGCCACATTATTTTAGGCTATATATGCCGTATGACTTGAGGTTATGTCTACTGTATGACTTGCGGTTAGACTTATGGTTATGTATACCGTATAACTTGAGGTTAGACTTATGGTTATGTATACCGTATAACTTGAGGTTAGACTTATGGTTATGTATACCGTATGACTTGATGTTAGACTTGAAGCTATTTACCTGTATTCCTTATTGATGACTAAATGAGGCAAGACACAGACACAGATGAGACAGGCTACCTTTGTATGTTACCTAAGTATCCCTAATATGCTTTTACTTTAGAATTGGAAATACTCTTCATGATGTTTTTGGGTTTCTGTGTAATGATACTCACTTTATTTCCACAAGACCTTAAAAAAGAAGACAACCATGAGTAATCTGTGCAACTACAAAAAGTTAATTTGTCGTGTCCACTTTATCAGTACTACCAATAAAATATGAAACTTTGACTGGTTTTAGGTGCACTGCTGCACAATTCTATAAGATATAATAAATGTGCTTTTATCAATAGGTAATGTGACACAATCTGCACATTTCAAGGGAAACATTATACAATACCGCGAAAGGAGCCTATCGAAGCTTGTAGCTTTGTCTCATATGTTCAGTACATTTCGGTTTACACTTCAGTCTTTAATTCATGAACCTGCTTACTTCAAAACTGTTTGTAAAAAAAAGTATAAAGTATTGACGGCAGGTGATAACAGTCGTTATTAGATGTTGTTCTTTAATTGGAAGAAATCCTTTTAAGGGATATGACCTGTCCTGGGATAACGTGTATTAGTAAACGTGTTTTTGAAATCTTACCTCTTCTTTTTCATGTCTTCATGTAGGATAAATGGTTAACATGCATATGAATTGAAAGGACTATTCATATATCTATATCTAAATATCTATTTCAACTATTCAGTGTCGAACAAAGCAGATATTACAATTTAAATAAAAATACAGTTCTGGATGTATGCCGTGCGTATACCAGTAGCAATTTTGCCGTCATAATCTTCGTTCACGAGGAAACATTTTCTGTTTAAGGTTTTTTTCTCACTGAAGCCGTACAAGAACGACATCAATTCAAATTTTGTGGTTTTAAACGATGAATACATAGATAACATGTGCTGCATTTGTGTGTAATTTCGATTGGATAATTTTTGCCAAAGGATAAGAGCTAACGATATTTTTTTTAAATGATAATAACATTTAAAACTTCCACGATTCTACTGGCAGTTGCTGAAATATAGGAATGAAAAACAATAACTGTTACTTTAATTATGTTTGTGTGGTGCAAGTTATTGACCATCAATACTGGTGTACTTATCGTTACTTTCTGACAATCATTGAATATTTAGCGGCAGTTAAAATTTATTACGTAAATACTTACAACTTGATTGGAAACAAGTTCCATCAAAAGTAATATATTTTACATTTTAATCAATAATTTCATTCAGTATCGATCAGTGTAAAATACCTAAAGTAGCAATCGAAATGTTGTTATAATCATTGGTAGATGTCATGGGTAATGAACAGATCAAAACAGACGAATATAAAAGTGAGTGTACTTGATATTCCGAGTATTTGAAGTGAGTTAAATACATAGTTAATAATAATTAACAAATGAATTCTGTTTGCGTGCAAGAACTTTTATGTTCATACCATATATGAGCAGAATATGTAAGATTTTACTTTCTTAGTTTGTTTTAGAATCGAGTGGTTCCTAATTTAGCTACTGTGATTAGGGTTTGCGATCCGGATATTCGGATATCCGTTTATCCGGATATCCGTCCTGGTTTTGGATCCGGATAATTTATATCGTAAAATCCGGATATCCGGATCTTACAGTTATGTCAGATTCACATGAAAACATCCTAAAAAATAAACTGCGTCAGCTGTTTTCAAAAAGAAAACAGCTGCGTCAGCGATGATCTCATGATGTCTTTGAAAAAAGTATCAGTGAACGACGAATTCCTATATTAAGTGGCACACTAAAATACTTGCACAACTGTGCTAATTTTTATAAAGAAGGTCCTTCGAGTTACCCTTTTCAGTCCAGAATCCTGATAGTGAAGAGATATTAAAGTTCATCGCTAAAATAAATACGCAATACTTTTCGCCAAAGTCGCAGCCGGAGCCGGTGGAACCTACGCTCGATGACTCATCAGCACAATCCCAATCGCATACTGAAGAAAGTACTGCTAATTTGAACACAACCTTTTCAATCAAGGAACAGTTGCAGAAAAGGATAAATGAAGCCATTTCAGAAACACCGTCGACTTCATTAGCACATTGTGATTCTTCTAGTCAACTAGACATGGAAACGAAGGTCCGAGTTGAGATGGCTCTATATGACAATGGCGGCGAACGGGGTCTACATTTGTCGCGAGTGTACAAATTACTGAAGACTGTACCACCAACCAGCGTAGAAGCTGAGAGAGTATTCTCCACCGCAGGCTACATGTGTAATAAAATTCGTAGTTTAATGCATGATAATACTCTCGATGCTTTAAGTATTTTAAGATCATACTACCAAAAGAGTCAGGTGAATAAATAATAATGTTCAATAATACAATAGACAACAGAAGAGGGTCTATGATTGGTCATCTACTTAGTCATGATGATTTTTTTAAAGTCATTATGGAAGGCAAGGTGGAAGGAAGGAGAGGAAAAGGGCGACCGAGAAGACGATTTAGCGACCAGTTGAAAGAAAAAATAGGAGTGTCAACTTATAGGGAACTGAAAGATATCTCTCAGAACCGAATAGAATGGAAATTGCTACACCGACAAGAGCGCGGCTCTTAAGATTAAGAAGAAGAAGAATTAAAAAAAATAAATTTATATTTACGTGCCTTAGTTGATTTTTATATCTTTAACGTTTGTGTTTTAATGTTACAAAGAATTATGTTCGTATTGTTTTAGTTTCTTTCAATTAAGTAGAATTTAAGGTTTGTTGATTTTGCATGTTGTTCCGTTTAATATTTAATATTTTAGAAATGTTTTTAATGTAGTATTGTAAGGCATTATTTTATGGATATTTCAAATTATCTGTAATAAAACTGTACTATTTATTATAAATCTTCTTATATTTTTAATCGTTTGTGTTTTAATGTTAACAAAGAAATATGTTTGTATCGTTTTAGTGGTTTTAGTTTAATTTCAATTATTTCAAATAATAATATAATTTAAGATTTGTTGATTTTGCATGTAATTCTGTTTCAAATTTTAAGAAATGTTTTTTTTATCGTAGTATTGTGTAACGCAACGCATTATTTTATAGATCTTTCTAGTTATGTATGAATATGATTATATTTAAAACTTTAATATTGTTGATTTTGAAAGTCTTTAATAATGGTAAGAAAATAATTATTATTTCGTTAAGATTTAACTTTCCAAATTACTTATAAAGCGGTTATTATTGTTATTTACGATCATATCAGTCCATTAAATTTAATAAACAAAAATTTCCATACATTTTACTTGGTATTTTTATTTATTTTAAATATCCGGATATTATCCGGATATCCGGATAATCAAATTTCAAAACGGATAATATCCGGATAGCAAAAAAAACGGATTTTGCAAAGCCTAACTGTGATAGTTTCCGTTAGTTACAGCGGAATACTTTATTTGATGTTTTACGACTGTTGAGTCGTAAAACGTAAAAGGACTTACAATATCGAAATATATTCAGTTGGTATATTGGCAGGGGGTATATTGGCAGCCTGCCAGTACACCACCTTAACGAATGACCAAATCAGTCTTTAGGGGGCCACTCTTGTTCGCTTAGCCTGCTTGACGCTTTATCCAACTTTGATGAGCTGAAGCATGAGAACGGGTAGTCCAAAAAATATGAATCTGGTCTTATCCTATGCAGGATTAAATGCTCTCCAACTTTTATAGGACAGTTTTCAATATAGTAAGTCCTTTCCGAGATATAACCGAAAAATCTCAAAAATATCCCTTTTGGGGTACCTACATTTTTACCCCCACCACTTATGCACACCTCCGCCGAGAGGGAAAACTTAGGATAGTCTTATTTGGCAACAAATGAAGCTATTTCAACAATAAAACCTTTTGTAGGAATTAAATCCGATTTGAATTCTAAGCCAATTGAGCTATTACCGAATGTCGTGTTTCCTAAAATAGATAGTTAAAACAGTAATCATTATTTATTTAATTTCACTTAAGCAAAACATGGTAACAAGAATACGAGTAGAAACACTTTTTCTTAATACTAAATTATTTACCTAAGTACAATTACGTATATTACATATTTATTATTTAACATTTTAGCAGTTTGTGTGTTTGATTTATCAATTTTTTGTTTTTAGTCAATAAAGTTAACACTTTATAAGTGGACAATTAGCAGTTACGAGTATTTAAAGACAGTAAAGGTATAGAAACTGTTAAATAGTGTGGTTTTATACTGTGTTAACATTCTGAACTTTTTGTAAGAATAATTTAAGATACTTAACTTAAATCTAGGAGATTCTTGAAATGCAGTTGTGTAAGCATAAATGAGTTGTTATCAAGACAGGCTAAAATTTTTGGGCAGATGATGCCAGGGATACTAAAATGGAACTGTGAATCTATCGTGTTGAATGTAATTAAATTTTAACTAAGTATTTATAAGTTTGTGTAGAAACATTAGATCCGAGACAGTTCGGCAATTGTGTAGGGTTGACTTGACATTGAATTGTTTCCTTTTTTAAAAGGGAGTGATTATACAAATTTGACAAATGATTATTTGTCATATCTTGAGTTTACACATTGAGATAACATTATTTATTTTACTACTATCACAGGAATGAGTCAGATGAGTCTGATTAAGATTATGCAAACTTTAAATTCAGATTGCTCCAAGCTATAGTTTCGGTTTGTCACACTCTGCGGCAGTCAACATTTAACTTGTTGTTTTTGTTAATTTGTCCTAAGTATAAGTTTTTTATTTTATTTTTAAGTTAGATTTATTTAGTAAATCTAATTATTTAGACGTTTATTTTAAAAATTTCGTTCAATTTACCTTTCGAATTTTTAATGTTAAGCCATTTTTTTTTGTAAACTCTCCTTTTCGGATTGTGACTTAGTTTCATTTAATTTTCAAGTCCAAAGTTCACTATTTTACTGTTTAGTACTCGATCTAAAAATACACTCGGCTTCAAAAAAATCGCACGTCCGTAAAAATAGGCTTTAAGCACTGTTAATCCTTAAGACAAGCAGTTATTCGTAGCAATATTGGTATCATTTGAGAGCCCTATAAAAACTCTTTAAAAAAATCCATTTCATTTGATTAAAGAAAAAGCTTGACACTTTAAGTCACTGTGAATGACAATGGAACTGATTCTCCTCTTCAAATTTTGTTTGTATTGTTTTGTTTTTTGGGTATAAAAGAGTCGACACAGCTTATTGGGGGATAAATTTGCTACCAACAGTCGAAGAAGACACAGAAGAATATCTTTCATCAGAAAAAACGTCCTTGAAGATGGACACTACTGCTGCTGAAGCCGCCCAAGTTATCGCACTACTGCAATCAGGACTACGTCAGTGTGATGTTGCTCGGCAATTACACTTGAGTCGCTTTTCTGTTCGAAGAGTGTACCAGCGGTTCCTGCAGACCGGTGGCTTTGTCCGAAGGCGTGGGTCTGGTAGAAATTGCTGCACTTCTGCGAGAGATGACCGATTCGTCGTATCGAAGTCTTTGAGAAATCGGTTCTCTAATGCTGTTGAGTTGCAACAGCAGCTTCAAGCAGTTCGTAGAAGGGCCGTGAGTGTCTCTACAGTTAGAAAAAGACTAAAGGAGAGAAATATTGTGGCTAGAAGACCTGCCACGGGTCCAAAATTAACCGCAGCGCATCGGCGAGCACGCCTGCAATTTGCTCGCGCCCACGTCAATTGGACCCTGGACCAATGGAGAGCTGTTCTCTTCTCAGACGAAACGAGAGTGTGCCTTTTCTGCAACGATAGACGCAAAAGAGTATACAGAAGACAATGGGAACGTTTTGCCCAAGCCTGCATCCAAGAGACGGTAGAATACGGGGGCGGTTCCTGCATGTTCTGGGGCGGCATATCTGCCGACGGCAAAACTGAACTTTCTTGCGTCTCTCGGACCGGCGGTGCTCGCGGGCAAGGGTCGATGACTGCTCACCGGTACATCACAGAGATCCTGGAAGAACATGTGGTCCCCTATGCTGGATTTATTGGCGACGGGTTCACATTAATGCACGATAACGCTCGCGCGCACACTGCTGGAATTGTGCAGGGCTACCTTCAAGAGGTTGGGATCCCTGTCATGCAGTGGCCAGCGAGAAGTCCAGATCTGAACCCGATAGAGCACCTCTGGGACCAGCTGAAACGCAAGGTTAGATCCCGTGATCCCGCTCCCGCGACTCTTCAGGAGCTCCAAGACGCCGTTATTGAGGAATGGGACAGAATCCCTCAAGAAGAGGTCCTAAAGTTGGTGCGATCCATGAGGGAGCGCATGGAAGACGTCATTAGGGCTAGGGGGGGTAACACTAGGTTTTAGGTTAGTTTTAAGCAACTTTGTTTTGAAAAATTAATCAGATTTCATAAGGGTTTTTTAAGGATTTTTATTGTTTTGTAAATTTTTCTCAGTTCCAATAAAAAACATTGAATGAATTATTGTTTTTGCATTCTCTGTTTCCTTACCTTTCAAATGATACCGAATATTACCAATATTTCATAATACAAATACGATTGAAAGATGTTTAAAATAGATTTCTTAAAAGGTGCGATTTTTTTGAAGCCGATTGTAGTATGATTATCAAGGTATTTCAAATAAATGAGTTAATTAAAAACTGACTGATTGACACGGCTAGTGTGCCAGGAGGTTGCACTGTGTCGGATGGCCGAATGTCGTGATTCGTAATTTGCAAGACGTTTCTTTGATATATTTTTGTGAATTTGGCGGGAGAAACGCGAACAGTCACGTTGAGGTGCGTCATTTTGAAGTAGGGAGAAATAAAGGGAGTGGGAGACATGGCCACCGTCCGAAACCGAACGGCAGTTAGTCGCGAGTCGTCGGGTCGAACAGTTGTTCTTAATAACATTATTCGGTAGTGTTAAAGTAAAACTGTGCTGTAACTAGTGGACTGATTGAAGAAATAAACCAAGTTTGTACTAGTTATGATGGATTTTGCTGATTTCCTCACACTTCTAGTATACATATTGTTTACCTACCTCAATAACTTTGAACAGCTGTGTCTCAGGAACTATCAGGTGTAAGTTAAGATAATTGGTCTCATTTTGTTGGGAATTTAGTAGACTTTGATAACTATACAAGAAACTTTTCCCATAAACGAAGTGGGTTTAGGGGTAAAAATTTTCGAAAACAGAAAAAATTGTAATAAGTACTTACGTTTATTTTTGAAATTTTGGAAACTTTTGGATAGCCGTAACTCATAAACTATTTGGCCTAATAAAACCAAATTAGTCTCATTTAATTAAAAATTTTGCCTTCTAATAAGTGTGCATAGTAACTTGTGCCGAAACAATAAAAATAAAAAAGTCCAAAATTTTAATGAATTTTCAAATATTTAATTGTGATCCCGAAGGCTTTCGATGTCGAAAACTTGGATTTGTCATCACCCGTTTTATCACTACCAACTCATAAGAAAATCAGAACTACCTCAGTTGATGGTATGAGGTAGTTCTGATTTTTTAAGCTTCCTCACTCTATATTAAAGATCAAGATTTTATTTATAAACCAACATACATTTGTACATATAATTATATGTTTTAAAAAAGTAGAAAGTTGACATGTTGGTATACTTTTTACCTATTAAGGCCGGTGGCCTTTACCAAAAATTTAACCAACGATTAGCAGCTAACCAGAGATTTGACAATGTAATTTTCATACACTTTTTTTGACATTTTGTCTGATTAGCTTCTAACCGCGGTTTAACCGTTGGTTATATTTTTGGTGAACACGGGCCTAAGGTCAGTGTTCACCAAAAATTTAACCAACGATTAGCAGCTAACCAGAGTGTTGACAATGTCATTTTCATACATTTTTTTTGAAATTTTGTCTGATTAGCTTCTAACCGCGGTTTAACCGTTGGTTATATTTTTGGTGAACACGGGCCTAAATCTATCTGGTGGTATAGGGTGCAGGGTCAGGTTCAGCAAAGGCGAAGCAATATTTCCTCTTGTAGGTGTATTTTTCATAATTGTTTAGAAATTATTTGACTGATTTCGTTATTTTTCAGATATTGGCATTAGAGTACAATATGGCTGAACCAAAACGTTTTCTGGGGTTATTTGGATTATTTAATATCGGCATGTCTGTTATTTTAGCGCTCTACCTTATAGTGGGCGTATTCGGATTTTTAAAGTACGGCGATTTCATAAAAGCCTCCATAACATTAAATCTACCGCAGAATGAAAAGTGAGTGCTATAACTATTAGGTTATGGTTTGCAATGGACCACATTTTTAATGCGTGTCTACATGTATCTACATAATCATCCCTGTTTTACCTACAAGTAAAAGAGGGATGATTTTTTTAGCCCGCCAATTTTACTGAGTGTATAGTTGAATAGTTTTTTAAAATAATATGGGTTGGGGAACAATGTTTTCCCATTCAGGGATCCGATGTATGCTGAAATGAAGCTTTTCGAAAAGTAAAATCGTCCCCCCGTAAACGTCTAGCTTTAAAAGAAATGAAAGATTAGGATTTCATTAAAAAAAAATTACTATCAGCTGTTTTTAAAAATGGACAGTTTAATTTTTTTTATCAATGAATAACTGACGTAAGTGGTTTGCCTAAACTTATAGTGGCAAACAGAAAATTTTATGTTTGCCTCAGTATGGCAAACACAACATTTTGTAGGCACCAATGGAACATGCGGCAATTGATAGAAATAAATAATACAAAACGAAATATTACATTGTTCATCAAGGGAGGAAAGGGACCGATTACTAGCGAGGGAGCACGGAATCGGACTTTCTCCTGAGTGCTACATAGTGCTTTATACTACACATGTGAGGAACATTCAAAGACTTGTATTGTTGAAAGTATTTAATAAAATGAAATTAAATTTTATTACAAAGAACGAAAGTACAAAAACATAGATAACTAACCTAATTGAAAGTTATGTTACAATTTGTGTAGTTATTTAAAATAAATGATATAGTTTTACCATCAGGACGACTTATACTGGTTTGAGATATTTGAGAAAAAGAAGGCGCCGCTGCTTCCGCCGCACTCGTTTGTTCTGAGACTTCAGGTTTTTGTGTTCGGATAGAGCTCATAGCTGCCGCACTCGTCGAAGGTTGAGGGTCTTTTAGTTCTAAGACTTCTGTTTTTTGTGGTGCGACACAGCCCATAGACGCCGCACTCGTGGAAGGTTGAGGGTCTTCATAATCAATTGACTCTGTTATTTGGTTACTTATGCGTCTTTTATTCTCGATGGAATTCTCAATATAACTTTCTGCGACAACGGATGACTTCCAGCCACCATGACGTTTAATTGTAGTTTAGTCTGCACCGGAGTCTGTGAGAATAGTAGCTGATGTACGGCAAAAGCGATGGCCTGTATATTCTTGTGGATCAGGCAAATTTAGAAAAGTGGCTATTTCCTTCGCAATAGTGCTGATTTTGTCCTTTCCTATGACTTGCTGTGTGCATTTTTGGTTCCTATATTGAAGTAAAAAGCGGTTTGTCTTTATTCCAATTGGGCGAAGTTCCATATATTTTTTAACAATGTCGTGATATAAGCCTGTTATTACAAATGAGCGCTGGATTTTTGGTTTTTGTATTAGGGAACTTTACAATTATCACATTTTGTTGTGATTCAATGTTGTCAATAGTCAAGTCCGCAAGTTCTTGCGAACGACAAGCACCGTTTACTCCGAGAATTAATACAACTTGTAAAATGCATTGAATAAATGTAATGTTCCTACAATGTGATAGATAATTTAGACGATTTGTTGTTAAAAATACAAAAGTTACCTTCAACAACAGATACTTGTCATCAGGGGCATCATGAAGGGATACATTGTTTGTTGTTAAAACTAGACTTTTTACTATAAAATCCATCTGATTTTCTTTTTAGGAACGCAACAAGCGTTGTATATTTTTTTTATATCTATGTCGTGTTTTGTCAGCAATGTACTTTTTAGCATGGAGTACATTGACCACATGATGCTTGGCTTATATATTGTAGATTTTTCGCAAAAATACGCTATTAAGACATTTTCTGAAAACGATTGCGACTTGTTTTTCAATTTCCAAACCATAAACTGGTCATAAGTTTGGTTGTTTTTTTCTTCTATTTATTCGTTTAAAAAAGCTGTTTCCACAGATGCTTTTAAGTTTGGCGGCATCATCTGAACATCACTTTCACTGCTAGAACTAGACAAAATAAACTCAAAACGTAACAAACAATTTAAGAAAATTTCACAAATTTGACCAAAATTTCGCGCTTCTTCTTTTTTTTATGAAGACAAAAGGATTTGAGGTCAGTGGCAAGGAGATTCCATATTTAAATTATATAAAAACTTCTTGGGCGAGTGCGCGCGCCATAGATTACTTAGAAAATACGTGAGAAATGAAAATTCGTAAATTTTTTCCTCCCGCTAAAACACGTTAGAAATGGATTTTATTCATTTTTTCCTCCCGCTTATTGTATTACAAGGGAGCAAAATAATATTTTTACGGTGAAGGCGCTTTTTTGATTCCAGAGCGAAGTGAGGGATTCTTTAGTAGAATCCTGAACGTAGCGAGGGATTCAAAGTACGTCGCCTGAGCCAAAAATATTTTGCGCCCTTGTGATACACTCTACTTTTCATCACCCACTATGAGAAAATAAAAGGCACTCATATGTTATTGTAATATTAATATATGTATAATGAAACATAGAGTAATGACTAAATTGAAATTAAATAGTAGGTATCTAACCTCTTGATTTTCTCCATTCAACAAAACTACCACAGGCTTTCGTATATTTCTCCCGGGATTTTGTAGGTCAGTTCTAAAACTTTCAGGAGTTAATTCTATACTTTCACTGTCACTTGAAGAACTCATTTTTAAAAATACAACCATGAATTTCTAAGAATCCGTAAAAATTGTCAAAAACGCGGGCTGTAGTTCGCGCGTTTTTAATTTGATTTCTTTTTTTTTATTCAGCCGGCGGTGGCGCGACTATAGGCCGTCGTACCAGACAGTTTTTATTCAAAAAATATTTGCGTTCAATTTCTTTGGCGCTGACCACTGAAATGTTCAAAAAGTACGCGGAAAAGATCTTTGCGGCGCACTTATTCAAAAGTGCGCGGAAAAGATAGTTGCGGCGCACTTATAAAGAGGATTAAAAACTCATTTCTGCCCGCTAAAAATTTTTTATAGAAAACACCACCATTGGGTGCACTTAAAGGCGAACCAAGTCGTCCTTTTCGAATAGATGGAATGAAATAGTACATTGTTACTTTAGGGGTAAAAGCAATTTATTATTATTACTTTTTTTTTTTGCATCCACAGACTTGATGTCCGTGCCCTTGTCTTATTATAATTTATATTTTTAATACTTATTTTACATTTTTAACAGAAACTATACTCTCCATTTGAGTTTACAATAAATACATATGAAGATGAGTACAAAAATATAAATACAATTATTATTCTATATTTAAGAATAATAATTCTTAAAGCCAGCGATGGTTTCTGTCTATTGTCTCCAGTCCGTAAAGCATCGATAACAACCGTATCCCGATTTTTGATTTTTAGGTTTTAATGAATCACTTTTCCTCGGTCCCCGCCTCTGCTTCTTTGATAAAACGGCCCGCGACCCGTGCACCCACTGGCTTCACCCACCGGTGGGTGTAGGGGTAATTTCTGTTTACCCGTGTACCCACTGCGATATGGTTGGAATTAATTATCGATGAAAAAATTTTTATAATAATACGATAAGTCAATTTGTTTATTAAAACTAACAAACTAAAGGAGACTGGATTACATTTAACAGGAACAAACTAATATATTAACGTAATTTGTCTAAAAAATGACCAACGCTTATCTCATTTTTTAATAGTTGCATTTGTGCATTAATTATCTGATTATCTCGAATTTGATACATTTCTTCGCGTCTATTAGTTAATTTCTTGTTTGGTGCAAGTATTTTGGACCACTTTGCAACCGTCTTATAATTTTTATTAATATTTTTATTAATCCCCGAATTCCAGCTTTCGCTAACATTGTTAGTTCTGTGACGTTTGTTATACCTAGGTAACACTGAAAATTTTTAGAAAATGAAAAACGGCTTAATGTAGAAAGTTGCCAATACTTTTATTGTTTTTCGAAGTAATCTCCGTTCCTCTCTACACATCGTCGCATTCGATGGAACCACTGAGAAAAGCAGTGGGCCCATTCTTCCTTAGGGGTCTCTTCTATGGCATTTTCGTACGCTTTCACCGCATCTTCAGGGCTCGTAAACCGAATACCTCGAATTTTATCTTTAGTTCTTGGGAATAAATAATAGTCGCAGGGCGCCAGGTCAGGACTGTATGGCGGATGACTCATTATCTCGACACCTGCCATAGTCAAATATTCAACAGTCCGTTTTGCGGAGTGCGCTGAAGCATTGTCGTGGTGAAGGAGGATCCTGCTTCGAGGGCGCTGCTGTCGAATTTTTTCCAAGACAACAGGCAAACAGCGATTGACATACCAGTCTGCAGTAACTGTCCTTCCATCTTCTAGCACAACTGTCGCGAAATGACCTTTCCGACCAAAGAATGAGGCAATCATCTTTTTTCCTTGACTTCTTCCTTTCTTTACCTTAGTTGGCCGATCCTCGAAAGGAAACACCCACTGAGCTGATTGTCTTTTGGTTTCGGGTTCGTAGCAATATATCCAGGTTTCATCAACTGTGACGATGTCAAATACAGCATTTGAGTCACCGCCGTTGAACTTATTTAACATTTGGCGACACCAGTCCATGCGAATGTGTTTCTGGTCGTCGGTTAAAGTATGGGGAATCCATCTGGCACAAAGCTTCCTGACGCCTAAATGTTCGTGTAATATTTTTTGAACTTGACTCATACCAATGCCTAGGCTTGCCCGTATCTGCTGATAGGTCACTCCCTTATCTTCCTCTATCATGCGTCGCACAGCACTGATGTTATCTTCAGTAGTCGCTGTTAAAGGACGTCCCTCACGCGGATCATCATTGAGATTGCTACGTCCACGCTTAAACTCGTTAAACCAATTGTAAATAGTGGCACGAGATGGGGCTTCATTAAGAAATGCTAATCGCAGCCTATCATAGCTTTGTTGTTGAGTAAGCCCACAACGAAAGTCATAATAAATCATTGACCGAAAATTTTCTCGCGTTAGGTTCATTTTCACGTGTAACAAGAGTTTTAGATTTGCCGCCAATGCTCAAAAACAAATGACAAATGAATGCAATATACTACATTAGGTTACCAAAGAGTTCTAAAATTGAAATTCAAAAAAAGTTTTCAGTAGCAATGTTTCTAACTGGCCAGTTCTAAACATTTTCAGTGTTACCCACGTACACGCACCATTCGTCGATGAAATTTTTTTTAGATAAAATTTTTTGAAGTAAGAAAGAAAATGTTCTATTTTTTTATTATTAATGTCATTACATTCGTTAGTTATGTAATTCCAGCCCTCAAAAATCGTATCATTCGGTAAAAGAGGTAAATTGCAACATAAACCCACGATGCGTCGTAAAGTTTTACATTTAATACATAGAGTTTTTGCCTTTTTCCAAAGACTATTTGTAAAATGGTAGTAGCATCGAACAACAATAATTTTTGGAAATAATGTTTTAAGTGCGTTTGTTATAGCAAATTCGAAATCGGCGTGAACTATTTTTGGCTTGAAATATGGAACGACTGTAGTTATCAAATCAAACATTACTCTATATGTCTTCTCATTTTTGTTGGGAAGTAGCACAAAAAACAAAGGATCGACTTTAGTTGACGTAGAGTTGCTTCTATTTTCGGCATGTATGACGACCAACTGATAAAATGGAGAGGGGACTGACTTGAATGTACCATCTATAAAAACCTCTTCTATTTCATTCACGAGTTTTAATGAATCTTTTGTAGCAAAAATTAATATTCTAATATTATCTTCCGGATCGTAATAGTCTGCTTTTAAATACGGTTCAAATTTTATCGGTACTTCTACTTCATCGAGTCTTGTATATACTGTTTTCCGTACTTGATAATGTAGATTTCTACTATTATATAACGAATGTTTAGCATTATTAAATGATGGCACATGAGTTAAAATTGCATGACCTTTGTCTTTTAAATGCTCAATATGTTTTCTATAAATCTTTGTAATAGGTTTACACGTTGTTGCAGCATCCATTCTTGCATTATCCATAGCTAACGCTACTTCATTTTTGTAATCATCAGGTTTACATTCATTTATATGAGTTGCAGTCTTGATGTACTCATTATTCTAAAAATAATAACAAAAATGATGAGAATATAAAAACATGAAATGAAGGAAGACAGACATTCAGATCTGTGTGTAAATCTGAGAATAACAAACATCCAAACTTTTGTACTTAAAATACCTATATTATTAGAATTACGAAAAACAATTTACTCACTTCATTAGCAGTAATAGATCCTTTACATTTGAGCTTTTGTTTAAGAGTACAATTCCAAATTGAAGACTTATTAGCATAAACTTTCTGTTTCACATATTGATATCCTCTAAATATCAATATTTTACCACGTTTGCGATGTATAAATTTTATTTCCGTGCTCATTATGCAGTTCAAATACAAAATATTGCACTCCACGATCAGTTGCAGCAATAAATATAGATGACATCCCAGATGACATTCCATTTTATCGTATTTTGTTTTATTCTGAAGTTTTATGACGTAAAAGTAGCAAATGAGATATGTATAAATAGGTCTAATAGTATATAACGAGGTTTAAAACTTTTTGTATTATTTTTCTCTTTAACATCGAACTTATCGTATTATTATTTAATTTTTTTCATCGATAATTAATTCCAACCATATCGCAGTGGGTACACGGGTAAACAAGTTTTACCCCTACACCCACCGGTGGGTGAAGCCAGTGGGTGCACGGGTCGCGGGGGGATAAACGGCCGATAAACTGCATATCGCATCATTACCGTCATCCGCGTAATATACACAGCTGACGGTATGGCACGATACGGCCACCACTGCGTGTGGGATGCTGTTGTGTAGCTCCTGCCTGGTTGTTATAGTATGAACAATTACCACATTTTCGTACTTTAAACCCTGTGCTTCATGTACGGTGAGGACGCGTAAACTAATTCCTTGGCATTTCAGGGCTTACTTTTCTGCCTGTGTGTAAACAAGGTACAACGTCTCGGGTTTGGTTCCATTGATCTGCGCGCCCGTAAACCTTTCATGTCTCAGGGAGTGTGCACTAAGTTTTGAGGAGTAGATGCCGCTGTAGACTTCTCTAAGAGCAAATGCTACTTCGAGTGGGTTTCTATGGGTGCACAGGAGCTCTTGCGTGATGTTACTTATTAAGTCAGAACGGGGGTGTATTTCAGAGAAAAGAGATTGTTGCGGTCAATATATGGTAGCTGGTTTATGTCACCGATGAGAAACAATTCGCTTGCCCTCGTAATTACTGCTGCCATTATGCCATCTCCAAAGTGGCTCATGAGTGCTTCATCCACCATGAGTCTCTCGCATCTCTTCCTGTTCCGCTCTTTGAGGCCATTTACAAGAACTGATGCAAGGGTGCGCACCTTGGTTTTCACGTCAGCCCCTATACGACTCGCAAGTTTGTCCCTCAGGTCCTTCGCTGCTTCGGTTGTGTTTGTAACTATCAGGTCTAATTCGGCATCAAATCGGTTTACGATCCAAGTTGTTTTTTCGCATCCAGGAACTCCATTTATCCACGATATTTTTGGCACCTCCCAGGAATCAATGCTTTCGCCGGCCGAAATATCCTTCGAAACCGCTTCAGCCATTGGAAGGATCCAGTCATCTAGCATGACCTTCGTGCATCGGGCTGTGACGACTATAGGATCGTTATTGTACCCGTGCGGCGAGTCACTTCCTCATTGAGAGTAACAAAGCGACTAGTTTTGTTGTATGCGGCCATGTGTGGACTCATTTCTATACCTTTTAGAACTTGGGAGGTGTCATTGTCGTAAACAGTTGCATCGGTTTCCTCGAGTCTCACCTTTAGCAGACCTTCATTTTCTATCATGAAAGATTGCAAGATATTCTCGGGAGTCTTAACATTGACTTCTCTGGTCGCTTTTGTTATTCCTAGGAACTCAAGGAATGCGTTTACGTTGTGGTCAAGAGGAGTCACTGCCTGCCTTAGAGAGGGCGGTTCTACTTGCCCCATGTCAACTTTTGTTCGGTTGGATGGGGCGCTTGGTGGCTGCCTTTTAGGAATGCCTTTCGTGAAACTCTTTTCTGCAGCGATTACTTTGTTAGTTTTCTTCTTCAGAATGCCTGGTATTCTGGCTGCAGCGGCATTTAATGCATCAAGAATTGCACTGACCTTGCTTTTGCCTTTGGTGTGATTTTGACGTCCCCCTTTATGCTTCTGCTGCGTTGTGAGGTTTGCTACGGCTATCTTTTGTTGTAGCCTTTCCGATCCAGTAAGTGTTCCCGCAATGGGATGCCCCCAACTATCAGTGGCATTGGTAGATATCTCGTTATTGGGAGTGTATTGTAAGAGAAAGTTAAGGTTTTCACCTCTATCTTTGTAAACAACTACCTCGTGTACTTCTGAGGCTTTAACACATCCTATATAATCAGACACTTTGCCTTTGAGCTATATCATCATGTCAACTATAGGTACAAGTACCTATAACTAATGTTATAAAATAACTTTTAGCGCTATGTAACATTCTAATAATAATAAATAGTAAGGAAATATCTTAGGTAGGAAGGAAAGATGGGTTAAGTATCTACGATGGTGTTATAAATAACATATCACAAAATTTAATTTTAAAGTAAAATAGTCCCAAGTCTATTATAGTAATCCGTGGCACGGTTTGGCATGTTTCAAAATGAAAGTTTCTTATAATTAAATATGTCATTTAACATATTTGAAATCTTCTTCATATCATGTAAATATAGTCAAGTGTGTGGCGACCTTTTTTGGAATTTATATGTCCATTGTCCATGCCCCTCGGTGGAGACGTATTATGGGGTCATTAAAAAAATGTACATGGCCGACAATTCCAATATATTTGTAACTGAAAAGTCCTGTAATCCGTAGTCAAGACTGAACCATTACTCAAAAATTGAATTTTGTATACAATCTTTTTCTATTGACGGATTAAGAATAAAAAGTATTAATTTCAGGAAAGCTCAAACATCTAAGGCACTAATCTCATTCGCAATTTTCCTGTCATTTCCACTGCAGAATTTCGTTGCGTATAATATTTTAATGAGGAAACTAAAGAAGAGGTTTTCAGAGCAAAGAATCAAGATAGCAGATTATGCGCTGCGGGTGATACTTGTCGTTTTTCCTTGTAAGTAGAAATAAAACTGCAAACGTAAAAGCAAGTAATTTTACAAAAAGGTCTCTTACAACTTTGTAGAACTTTGTAATTTATTTTGATTGATTTCAAATTAGATTATAACATAATCCTGCAACTTTTGAAACTACATAATTTATTTACCCTAATTTTATGTATATTGGACAAAAAATTAATTTATTAAAATTACGCAAGACCAATTTTAATACCTATTTCAAAGTTTTGTACAGTTTGTAAGAGAACACAACATGGTCACAACATGACCTTCGTCAATAGCATGAATCTCTTTCATAAATCAAATCCTATTCTCTGACTACCTGTATTATATTTATTGCATTTGATCAGCTCTGGGTTTCTGGGTTACAATCAAAAGTGACTGCCATATTCACTGACATGATAGTAAGTCATGTTTCCTACTTTATTCGATAACTTCCATAGAATACTTTATGAAAAACTAAAATTAATCAAAACATTTTTTAAAGTGTGGCCCGGAATAAACTACATAAATGTTTTTCCTGTTCATATTAATTTTAGGAGCAATAGAAATTTACTTAATGTTCGTTTAGTGGAGAGCCGTTAGGTTTAACCTCGGAACCCAGTTCCACTGAATGTGTTTTCGTGAAACTTTTTTATTACATTGTTGGAGGTATAAATCAAAAAGTTCACCCCTCAAAATTTGCCGATCTTGATTATACCGGTATTTAGGAATTCCCATTCAAAAAAATCGTCGGGTTTTTTTCACCCACTTACAAAGATTTCGACGCAAAATCCAAACTATTGCAGCTGTAAGTTTAAATTTTGCATAGATGATCTTCAGATACTGTGAAAGCTTATCTGAAGAGATTACATGGGGATGAATTGTAGGGCCTCCGCTAGTCGATATGTACGTTTGGTGTTTCAGTCGTAGTCCTCTTATCTTTCAAAGTATAATAGAGAGCATGACAAAATTTTCAGGAAATACGTATTATGACAGTAGCTATCGTAAAATATAATTTTAAAAATTAAAAACTTATACCACAGTCGGGTCAACATATGACAAACGTCCTAAATATCGCATTCAAATTAAGTACACATTTAAATATACCTTACATTAACTAAAAAATATATGAAAAATAGTTAAGAGTGTGTCGGACTCAAGCTAAAGATATTTAAACAGAAGCCCTCATTAGACATTTACCTGGTTAATTGTCATAGAATTACTGTTACATATAATAAAACAAAGACATACATTTATCGCACGGATACAAAAATTTCCCGAGTCATAGTGTAAATATTAACAGTTAATTCTATGAAAAATAACCAGGTTAATGTCATAAAAACAGTTCAAGTCAGGGGTTCTGTTTAAATATCTTAAGCTTGAGTCTGACTCACTCTTGACTGGTTTTCATATATTTTAAATTACTAGAAGAATAATCTGAAAAGCCTTCTCCTTTTAATGTTGAACGGCATTTAATGTAACAGTTTGACACCGGGTTTTTTTTAGACTAATTCGACCCTGCTGAGCTCGATTTTGCCCGGTGACAGACCAATTTCCTCACCCTTCCGGGGTTTTCAGGGAAAAGGGGGAAAAGGGGTTTTCATTGAAAATATGCCCCTCTCCACGGTTTTCTCCGTTTTGTACAAAAACTGTTAGATCTAGAAAAAAAACTGTCTACGTTCTTTACATGCTCTCTATAATAATTTGAAAGATAGAGGGCTGCGACTGCAACACTAAACGCACATAACAACTAGCGTACGACCGACAATTCGTTCCCATGGGAACTCCGTGTAATTTCTTTTAGGCAAGCTTCCACAATATTCAAAGATCATCTTTGCAAAATTTCAAACTTACTGCTTCAATAGTTTTGATTTTTTATGGATATCATTGCCAATAGGTAAAAAAATCCGACTCTTATTTTGTATGGGAATTCCTAAATACCAGATATACTTGAGATCGGCAAATTTTGAGGAGTAAACGTTTCACGAAAATCCATTCAGTGGAACTGGGTTCCGAGATTTTGACGATTTTTGTTCTAATGGCCCTCCACTAGTTAATCTCAAATCAAATGATAAACAAAACAAATGATTTCAGACTTTCTTTTTTACTTTTTAACCTCTGCAGAAAGAGGGGTGTTATAAGTTTCTATGTGTCTGTTTGTGGCATCGTAGCTCCTAAACGAATCGACCGATTTCGATGCGGGTTTTGAAAGCTGCTGTGATTAAGATGGTTCTTAGCTTTATTTGTTCAATGATGGGACCACGAGAAAACAGGAACAAATAAACCCCCCCGACCGACCCCCCCCCCCCCTTCCATGCACGTGCAAAATGTTCAACGCCAAAAAGTGCAATGGTCATTTTGTGCAACTGATAAAAATAACCGTTTTCTCACGGAGCCACTAATTTGTCCCATTGATGGGACCACGAGAAAACGGGAACAAGTAAACCCCCCCCCCCCCCGACCGACCCCCCCTGTCCATGCACGTGCATCGTAATTACGTGACATATAATATATTTTTCAATTAGTATTTTATCTATGATTGCATTTGATTCAAAGAGGTTCATTGTAAAGTTTCTACCGATTGTTATTATTCATCCACGACGAATTATAAAAGGTACAGTCAGAAGCATGATTGTTTATGCATCTAGAGTATTCAATAATAACTTTGAAATGTTTAAATCATAAAACTAATAATTATTAAATAGAAGTTTACATGTTTGCTTAACCGTCTTAAGCAACACGGTCTAAAAAAACGGCCCATTGCGAGTTGGACTTGCGCACGAAGGGTTCCGTACCATTATAAAAATTCGAGTTTTTAGAACTACCTATTTGTGGTTACAGCTGTAACAGCGGTAACAGAAATACATCATCTGTGAAAATTTAACTATAACGGTTCATGAGATACAGCCTGGTGACAGACGGACGGACGGTCGGACAGACAGACAGCGAAGTCTCAGAAATAGGGTCCCGTTTTTACCGTTTGGGTATGGAACCCTAAAAAGAACATTTTGTCGCTAATAACTCAATTGCTCATTTTGGCGAGGAACTAGCAATTTTTAACCTGTTGTTGCTTTCACATTTTGCACATTGCACGTTTTGAGATTTATGCACTTTCATGTGTTGACATGTGATTGTTATAACATGTGCTGATGTCGAGTTCTACTCTTTTCTCACTTTATGACTATTGCACATTTTGTCGTTTATGTATTTGAACCGTTTGTAGATTTTGACCTTTACACAACGTGGTTTCGGCGCGAAAAAACCTATACATTGAAAATATATTTAAAAAAAAAAATCTTGTTGGGTTGGACTCTCGTTAATGGGTCTGCGCCTTAATTAACAACAGTCCAACCCACTACCCACTAGCGAAATAGCCACTTTCCTATTTGACGCGTAGTATACACATCTTTAAAAGGCGTCCTAGTTTTAATTTGATCTTCAGGGATTATCCCTGAAAGACAGACAAATGATCGATTTGATTTTATGCGTGTTTGCGCCCGCAACCTGTCATTTCTGGGTGGCACGCACGCATGCGGGCCTGACCCGCACGCGGGCGCAATCACGCACGACAATAAAAGAGCCCTAATGGCAATAAATTTATGAAAATATTTGCAAAAAAACAAAACTATTTCTGCCAAAACTTGTGCCAATGTCAAGTTTTTAATTCTTTGTTATTTGACAGCAAATAGTTTGTGTAAGTTAAATTGATCAGTTGACAAACCGTACACGCCATGTAATAGTTATGTGCATGAGTTTCGAAAATGTATCGATGCATTAGTGCTGTGAGCATTAATTGTCGATGAAAATAAATAAGAATTGATTTTTTTTCGTTTTATTTTACAATTTATTTAAGTTCTTTACAAGCAGTAAAATGACCTCAGTGAATATGGCAAGCTTTCAGATTTTCACTTTGTATAGCGGATAAAAAAATATGTTAACTAAGAAGATAATCGTCACACTGTACACATTTTTTTTCTTGTAAGCGGAGTTGATGATCACTTACATAGCATTTTTGTATTAAGTAGTTGAATAGGTTTACACGTACAGCATTAATTTAATTTTATAACTATAGTTATCTGGAAAAGAAGTGCAAAAGAAGACTGAAATTGTACAAAATATTATAATAACCAAGGAGCGGAATCTAATAGCAAAACAATTGAAATGTAATAAAGATGGGACATTGTTTTGTATCGACTTTTCCAAGCTATCGATACTTTAGTACTTTTACTCAACTTAGAATGTTTTTATTCTACTTTGGATTTCTAAGTTTTTGAATGATTTTTGTCGACTTTCTATAGGAATTATGATCCTGAAGAGTTTGTAAATGAAGTGGGCTCGTTTTATTATAATATTATGGTCACGGCAGCACAACTTCATCTGAATAATAAATAAATTTGTATAATAATGAATAATAAATGTTTGATTTTTTGAAACATTTACCATAGGATCGAAAAGCGCGTAATCCACACGGGTGAAGCTGCAAACGGAAAACAAGTGTTCATAAAGCACAACTCCACTTAGTTATCGATAGTCTGTTTAATCGATAAAAAGCAATGCCCCATCTCTATTACATTTAAATTGTTTTGCTATTAGATTCCGCTCCCTAATAATAACATGCTCTCAAAATTTTTGTCAAAACTGATTATTGACATATTTTTTTAATTCTTGGTTCTTGCAGGGGTTTGTGCAATAGCATCGCCGAATTTAGGTCCAATCATTTCATTGATGGGTGCCTTCTGCCTCTCGTTACTTGCATTTGTTTTCCCCGCCATTATGAGCATATGTTTAAACTACAGTGAACCCGATTATTACGGAGTAATGCACCTGAAACTTGTTCGCGACATTTTCCTATTAACGATGGGCGTAGTGATCTTAGTCTCAGGGGTATCATCTAGTATCGAAGAAATTGTTACTGAGTTTGGACATGATGATGAGTCATTTCCAGTACCAGGAACAACAACAACAACAACAGTGAAACCAGAAAACTTAAGGTTTAAGTTTGGAGATTGGATTCCATATTTTTAATATTAAAGACGAGTTTCGGATTGTGAAACTCATGGTGAGTATTAGTACCCACCCACCTATGAAATTGTTGTTTTCCATACAATTTTTTTGAAAAAATGATATTTATACATTTTAAAATATTTTTATTTAAAAACTAGCTGTCCGCCCGCGACTTCGTTCCCGTGGGAATTGTCTCGGTGGAATTTCCAGCCGTTCTCGAGTTTTGCGCTTAGCAACAGATTTAGTGATTCATTTTTATAGATAAAGATAAGTGAAACAAGCTGTATTTGAGCTTGGTTACCAGTAAAAGAAACAAGAAAATCACAATAATATAATCAAGTGTTAAAAGATAAAATAATGTTGGAAGTATCTGCCGAAGAAAAATATTATTGAGAAAAAATCGCCAATTTCATAGGTGGGGGCCCAATATCTAAAAGGTAACGAAATGAATGGCAAATAAATGAGAGGAATTTATTTAATCGTGTATTGGTATTTCGTAATTTAATAAAAAGTAATTTTGGGTACGGCGATGATAATCCATACTAATATTATAAATGCGAAAGTAACTCTGTCTGTCTGTCTGTTTGTCCGTCTTTCACGCCTAAACTACTGAACCGATTTTGATGACATTTGGAACAGAGATAGATTACAGCCTGGGAAAGGACATAGGCTAAATTTTATCCCACAGTTTGGCACGATATAACCTGTAGTACACGCGGGCAGAGCCGCGGGCGGAAAGTTAGTAAGAAATAAAATAAAATGACTGCCGTTCCGGTCTAGTGGTAGTGACATTGCCTCTTGACCGATGGGACCTGGGTTTGATTACCTTTTCCCGGTTACACAAATATTTGTGTAAAAGCAGATGCTTGTTCTGGGGTTGTGGGTGTTCGTGTCTGTCTTTGTGTTTGTTCCAAGGGACCCACGTCACAAGGGAAAATCTTAGTGTGGATCTTTGAGTGTGTGAAAAAAGAAATAGTGCCGATACACTGATACACTGCCAAGACAGTCATTAAAGATAAGCTGCTATAAAAATCTTTACATTTAAATTCGGCCAGCGTGGTGGACTATGCCCTGAAACCCCCTTCGCGACTTCGAAGGGAGGCCCTGGGCTGATGACGATAAATTTATTTTATGTAGGAATAAGTGCATGGTTGGGAGGTGGTAAAAGGTAAATAAACACTTGCTTGCTTGCGCTTTTCTGGCGATTCAGATATGTATCAAAATGGCAAGGGGTAAAATCGATGTTGACAATAATTTTTAGGTGTCAGTTAAAACTTTTGGCAGTGAAGGTTGCAGGTAAGTATTATGTTTTATTTTTGTCTGTGTGTAAATGTAATTAATTAAACTAACATTTGATTTAGTGCCGTTTATAAATGGACTTCTACAACGAGGAAAAGTAAAATCGGCCGACCTGTCAATGTAATTATTTTCGTCACTTGTAATTTTTTCGTCACTTGTAATTTTTCCTGAAAATACCTGTTAATTTTTTACCTTTCCTGTTCATTAAGAACTAATTGATTTTGATGGTACAGACATTCCTCTTCCATTGTTCTGCATCAAAAATTCCTAAAATGTTCATAATAATAGGAACGTACTGGTTACCTCGAGTGCTATTGATAAAATATCAATCTAAATAATAATACAAAAATTTACGTCAGCTCTTTATGAAATGAAGAAACATACGCATTCGGCATAAAGAATTGTCTAGACATGAATTTGGTTTATGCAGTTTTAATAGTGCTTTTCGTTGAAATTAACTGTGATTCGAGTGTTGACAACCTCTTGACCAGCTATGATGCGTGCCGTATTGAGGTACAGCCAGGGAAATCATGCTATACTACACAAATATTGGACGATATTCCTTATCTTGAAGAAAGGACTTCGCCTTTTCCAAATAATTCAATCTTTTTCATAGAAACTAGTTGCAGAGGAGGTTTGAATCTGCGTCAGGCGTGTTCGGTAGAGGCGGCAGCGCGAGCGCATCCTGATCGACAAGTGATCGTCTTGTTCGCCGGACCCGTAACCACTCGTTGTTTAACTTCTTCTCCTTCCTGGGAAATATTAAAATACATTAACGTAAATCTATACAGAGTAAACATACCGCATTACTTTAAAAAGACTCCTTTAGAAATATTAGTGACCAGTGAACGACGTTGCCCAGTTAGTTGGTTGTCTGACATTTTGAGGTTTCTCACTCTTTACAAATTTGGCGGTGTGTATTTGGATCTGGACATGATAATTTCGAAATCGTTAGATGGCTTGCCCGATAAACAAAACTTTGCAGGAAGAATTGATAGTGTAATGATGGGAGCTGGGCTCGTGTCCTTGTCAAGAGAAGGAATTGGAAGACTGATTGCGACTGCAGTATTAAGGTATCTTTTTTTAATATCAATTACTTAATCTTTTACATTATAAAATTCTTCTGTACGTATTTATGTAACTGAACACCTAAACGGCTGGAGCTCCTTTTTCTTCTTAGCGCTTAGTCTCTTTCTCATTCAGAGTACCTCCGCGACCCTGCTAACAGAGGAATCTGACCCGAATGGAATCATGGTTTCATATACAGTAGCCTGTATTATGTTGATTTTCCCTTACCGCGTTTGTGTGTAAGTAATGTACTTAACTGAGAAAACGAATCATTAGTACATGTCGGCACTGGAAATCGAACTCTACCTCTCACTTACGAACCCGACATGCTAGACGTTAGACCACCGACGCTCCTTAACTGCTGTACCGAATTCATTTTTTTTGAGTGTCTATGTGAATCTCTGAATGGTTCTGTTAGAGCCAGTATGTGGTACTGCAATCAGGAAGGAAAACGTTTTCCAGAACCGCTGGTATTTTCATAATAATTGTAAAATACAGGTGTGTAATTATATTAAATTAATAACGAATGCAATCGTCAACCACGTATTTTCTGGTTAGCAGCATCAGTTTTTTTTTGAACAGGCACATACTCAAAAGTCATTTTAAGGATGTAGAACTAACATACTTACTTTGCCTAGGATATGTAAATAAAACTGTATCTAAGGTAATATTTGTGAGTTTCGGTTATGTATTTGCCGAAATCTTACTTAATCTTTTAAAAAAAACTTTCACCAATAATTTTTCTTTTTGGTTACAGATTTTTTCTTGAAAAATTTAGAAATAAAACTCGATGGCAGAGAAGTGCCGACGTCCTCACACATGTACTGCAGGCTATTTGTAACACTAGTGACGTACGGCATATGTCGGCAAGTAATTGTGAAGGTAATATTTTGTTCTAATTTCAATTTTTACGTTTGTTTGGGTGGGTCTCGTTATTTCTATTACCCATTGCAATGGAATACTGCAACATCACTTTTTTTTTAAATGACAATCATTATCCATCTTAAATCTTCGCGTGCTTTTTGAACACATGGTTTACGAGGTTGTATCGCACGCGGCGTAAATAAGCTCGCGACAGGTTAAGAAACGACCGAATGATAATTGTGTTGCACATATTCTCTTACAAAATGAAGATACATTCCCATTTAGAGCGTTTATAAGCCGCCTAATCGACGATATCCTACAAATAAACAAATTATGTATCGTAGACATTTTTATACTAAACTAGCTTTACGCCCGGGACTTCGTCCCCGTGGGAATTTCGGAAAATTATGTAGCCTATGTGTTAATCCAGGGTATCAGCTACCTCCATACCAAATTTGATCAAAATCAGTCCAGCTGATCTTGAGTTATAAGTGTTGTAACAAACACGGCTTTCTTTTATATATATATATATATATATATATATATATATATAGATATAGATATAGATATATAGATATAGAAGATATAGATATATAGATATAGATTAAGTAAAAATAAATCTTTTTCAAAACAAGCTCCTATTTAAATAATCCAACAAAGAAATAGAACTAAATAAAATTATACCCATTTTTTTACTTTACGAAATATCTAGATGTAAAAAGCTTGTCGCGAAATTTACCTGTTTTTTTAGACTTGTTTCCTCGGCCACGATTAGTCGCGATATAAAAACGCAATGGGTACAGTGATACAAGCGGTATGACTATTACCGTCAATGGTAAACTCAATGGAAATAGTAACTCAATGGTAAACTCAATGGGAATAGTGCTGTGTTCCGTCGGTGCGTGGGAGTACCAGTGCCTTTATAGGCATTTTCTGGGTTAACTCGATTCATCGTCGACCTCATCTTTGACCTTAAGGTCTAGATTGAGGTCAAGAGTTAACCCATCTTATAATAATAAATAAATAAACCTATCTGTTTGTTTCACTTTGAATCAAAGTTAGAATTTGACTGGAAGTAATAACAGTCAACTAATTCCGGTGAAAAGTTTCCTCCTATCCCCCTAATGTCACAGAATGATATTTTTCTGCAACGGTTTCTTGAATTCTGATGATATGATAACAGTGACAATTACTTAATTATTTTGTTACAGGTTTCACTATCTATGATTCATTTTACTTTTACCCTATTCATCACAAGACTTGGAAGAATTATTTCGCATACTCCAACAGTATGATTCCTACAGAACCTTATGCTTTCCACCTTTGGAATAGTCTATCTCGCAACGAAACTATTTATGAGGACTCTTTATATGCTAGTCTTATCAACAAACACTGTCCACGAGTAAAGAATATTACTTATTAATCTTTTAATAAAACGAGGTAATCTTGCATATACAATATAGCGTGTAAGGGACAGCTTAGCAAATACTTAAATGGTAGAATCTATTCATATTTATGATCGGCTAAAAGTAATTTTTCTTTTTTCTCGTTGAGTTTAAAAGTTTTCGTAATTTACCTATTTTGACGCTACGCAATGTATTGCGAAACCGCACCCCGCACCGCATTGCTGTCAGAATGCGATGTACATTGCTGTCAAGACGAGTCAAAAGAGAAAAAGTCGAAGGAGTTGCGTCGATTTATGATAGTTCTCATCATCATCTTCCATCATCAGATGAGCTTTATTTCATAATGCACTGTCATCTGATTATGCCGTGTGGTGATGGGTTAAGAATAACACCACCCCACTTATTTTCGTGGGTGTCGTATGAGGCGTCTTAGGAAACACACATAAGACCTGCCTCCTATTAATCTACCCCAGGCAACGACACCTCAATTTGTTCTGAATCTGAGGTTGCGTCCTAAGGTCTCATGCGGTGTAATAGGCTCTGTGAAGGGCCGGGTTCGCGACCACCCTCCTACCGAAGTCCGACGCCAAACTGCTTGCTGTGTTCCGTCGGTGCTAAGGAGAGGTTAATAGGCATTTTCTGGGTTAACTTGCTCCATCGTCGACCTCATCTATGACCTTGGTCAAGATTGAGGTCAAGAGTTAACCCATCTTACCTATAATAAAATAAAATAAATATTGTTTTCGTTATTTTTTTTGTTTCTTAATATTTTCTCGCTGCAGAGGTGAAAAGTTAGGTAAGTGTTTAACACGAGAGCAAGTTTTTTTGATCTCGTGCCTTTAAAAGATGGCACTCGGGTAGCAAAAACCATCTTTGCTCTCTTGTTGAACAAATAACTAGGTATTATCATTCCTTTTTTTATGTTTTGGAAAAAAATATCTTCATTTAGTTAATTACATTCCATTTCTACAAGTTAAGTTTTTTTTTAAGACCTGTTTTTTAAAATAACCATAGATACCTGCAGATGTTATTTTCAAAAAAATAATAATTAATATCTTGGAAATGGTGGAACTTTTACAAAAGTGAAATTTTAACGTATAATAAATAGGACAAGATTTCACCCATCAGCTGGTAAAGGGTTATCCTTCATTTTCTGGACACCCTGTATAGGCCAGTCAACGAAAAAGTATAGAGGGAAACGCTTGGATTGGAACACAATTTTTGACTTCGCAACTTTGTTTGGACAAGTTAGGAGGTAAACATATCAAAAGTCCCCGCCCGTAGCTGTTAAGCCAAGGGGTCAGGGGGGTTCGAAGGTCCTATTTTTTGGTTTATCGGATATATCACGAAAACTATGTGCCCTAGCGACATAAAACTTGTAACAAAAAGAAAGTTGATCAAATTGGCTACAAGTTTTACTCACTCAAATTTTTCGATATCTTGAATAGTTGTCGAGATATTCGCTCTTGAAAACTTGTTTATTGTTTTTTTTTTATTTCAGCCCGGGACTTCGTCCCCGTGGGAATTCGGGAAAATTATGTAGCCTGTGTTACTCGAGGATAATGTAGTATTCTAATGGTGAAAGAACTAATCAAATCAGTTCAGTAGTTTCGGAGTCTATCCAATGCAAACAAACAAAAAACAAATCTTTTCTCTATACAGGGTTAACGGAAACTCGACGTATTCCTGGCAGGACGTGATAGGGCAGCCAAAATGCAACAATTTTCACCCACTTTATGTATGGCCGAAAGTTAAAAGTTTTCGAGATTTTATTAATTTAAGATTTTTTACGAAAATACCCAGATTTCCTCATTTTAACCAAAATTTTAAAATAATTGCTTATTGGATGGAATTACATTTTACTTTTTTTCAAAGTTGATAGTTTAATAAAGCTACGAAAGTTATATCCAACCGAAATTCTTTAAATTTTTTAAATAATGATCCGAAAAGAAGATTCAAAATTTTAAAATTTTCTTTGTTACAGGTTAAATACCGAAGCCTATGTAAAAACTTTACTATGGCACCATGTGTACAAATCGCTTAACTAAGTTCCTCATTTAATAAGCTATCCAAAAAGGTATGAAGTTCAATGCAAACCTATGGTCTACATCACAAAAACCACTTTTGACGTAGTGCAGGTAGAGTTCGCCCAACAATAGTTAAGCCGAGGGGGTCCCATTTTTTGGTTTTTCTCATATATTTCCGAAACTATGCGCCCTAGTGACTAGTGAGACTTGATACAAAATGAAAGCTGATTAAATTTGCTACAAGTTTTGCTCATTCAAGTTTTTCGATATCTTGTATAGTTTTCAAGATATCCGCTCTTGAAAGTCTGTAATTTTGGAAAAAAATAATTTTGCCTTACATTTTGTGACGTGACAGACCGAATTCCTTTTGGACCTCGGTAGTGAGCGATCGTGGCACATGTGCGCTCCCGGTGGAGCACTCTGGCCGGTACACAGCCCAACCGGTTTAAAAAATGGGCAGAAAACTTTTGAACTGCAAGTACCGTCACGTCGCGAGCAGTTGCATTTTGTTGTGTCTTGTGTATAAGTTTATTACTTAAGTTTCGATTTTGATTTTTAATTTAACTTCGGATGCGGCTAGGGCCATGGATATGGATAGTTAATCGGTTTGTACACATGATGTCATAGTAAAGTTTTTACATAGAGGCATCGGTATTTAACCTGTTACAACGAAAATTAAAATTTTGAATATCCTTTTCGGATCATTATTTAAAACTGTTAAGAAATTTCGGGTGGGAATGACTTTCGTAGCTTTATTAAACTATCAACTTTGAAAAAAAGTAAAATAATGAGGAAATCTGGGTATTTTCGTAAAAAATCTTAAATTAAGAAAATCTCGAAATTATTAACTTTAGGCCATACGTAATGTGGGTTAATTATTGTTGCATTTTGGCTGCCCTATCACGTCCTGCCAGGGATACGTCGAGTTTTCGTTAACCCTGAGTAGAGAAAAGATAAATTTTTGTTTTATTTGCATTGAATAGGCTCTGAAACTGCTGGACCGATTTGAAAAGTTCTTTCACCATTAGAATACTACATTATTCCTGAGAAACATAGGCTACATAATTTTCCCGAATTTCTACGGATACGAAGTCCCGGGCTGAAATAAAAAAATTAAATAAAAAAGTTTTTAAGAGCGTATATCTCGAAAACTATAATTATAATATATCGAAAAACTTGAGTGAGTAAAACTTGTAGCCAATTTAATCAACTTTCATTTTGTTAAAGTTTCATGTCGCTAGGGCGCATAGTTTCCAAGATATATCCGGAAAACCAAAAAACGGGACATTCAAGCCCCCTTCCCTCGTCGGCTTATCAGCTACGGGCGGGGGCTTTTGATATATTTACCTCCTAATTAGTCCAAATAAAGTTACGAAGTCAAAAATTGTGTTCCAAGCGTTTCCCTCCATACCTTTTTTGAGCATTTATAAGCCCTGGATTTAACACATGGCCGGTAACATAACGTAATCGGTTTAAACGATTTTGATGAAATTCACAGGTTAGGAGTATTTTAGGTCAAAAAGTCGATTTCTTATACTTATTTTTTATTGGGAATTCATGGATATTTTGACGAAAGCAAGAAAACTTGAGCTCCAAAAAACGATAAGAAATGGCGGTTACGGAACCCAGGTACTTTTTTTATGTTCCATCCCTTATTAAAGATTTTTAAAAGGATAATATAATAAGCTATGTCTTACAGTGGATTAATGTTCTTTACTTAACAAGCAATGTCGCAGATTACTTCGATTATTTTATAATGAATAAGGAGGGGATGGAAACCCGCGGAGAGTGACCATATATTTTCAAATAATAATAATTTTGAATATTTCAAACATAAATTCAATAGGTATTTGATTAGGTATTCAAATAGGCCAGTCAACGAAAAAGTATAGAGGGAAACGCTTGGAAGACAATTTTAACTTCGTAACTTTGTTTGGACTACTTAGGAGGTGAACATGTCAAAAGTCCCCCCGTAGTTGTTAAGCCAAGGGGGAAGGGGGTTTGAAGGTCCTATTTTTTGGTTTATCGGATATATCACGGAAACTATGCGCTCTATTGACTTGAAACTTTTAACAAAATGAAAGTTGATTAAATTGGCTACAAGTTTTACTCATTCAAGTTTTTCGATATCTTGTATAGTTTTCGAGATATACGCTCTTGAAAACTTTTTTATTGTTTTTTTTTTATTTCAGCCCGCGACTTCGTCCCCGTGGGAATTCAGGAAAATTATGTAGCCTGTGTTACTCGAGGATAATGTAGTATTCTAATGGTGAAAGAACTTTTCAAATTTGTTCAGTAGTTTCGGAGTCTATCCAATGCAAACAAGCAAACTAGCATTTAGCCCAGGACTTCGTTCCCGTGGAAATTTCCGGAAAATTATGTAGCCTGTGTTACTCAAAGATAATGTAGTATTCTAATGGCGAAAGAAGTTTTCAAATCGGTCCAGTCGTTTCGGAGCCTATTCAAGACCTTCAAACCCATCCCCTCTCCTCGGCTCAACAGCTAGGGTCGGGGACTTTTGATATGTTTACCTCCTAACTAGTCTACAAAGTTACGAAGTTTCCTCTATACCTTTTTTTGAGCATTCGTTGCCTGGCCTAAAATAAAATTACATTGTTAGGATAATAAGACCACATTACTTACATTACATATTATTGTTATACATGCCTTATATTAGTATAACCCATAATCTCGGGCAATTAAGTTCTGGACTTTTGGAAGGCATGCATGGGGCCGAAGCCAACACGTAGAGGCCCGTTCACTTTATTCTAACTGCCGTACTCAGAGACTTAAGTTAGGTACTGTTAAACTCTGATGTTGTCTCTTTCACTCTTGTTGATATAAACAAGGATAGCATGACATTTAATTACTTCTTAACTTTAATTGACATCTCCGAGTACGGCAGTTAATGTGATTTGACACTGATTTATTATCGTTAGTATCTGAATTGTTACACCCTGTAGGTAAAGTATCATCCAATATACAATCAGAAACTTGGAATTATGCTTTGACATCGAGCTCGACCCATGAGAAATGTTCAATTATAATGTCTTTTCTATTTATCAGACATATTTTTATTATACCGAGCGAAATAACTTACAATAAACTTGTTTTTGTACTTATACCCACCTCAAGTTTTGTTTATCATAATTATTAACAGAACAATATTTGCTGGTATCTGATAGCCATAATGTGTGTTTACTTGTACTATGAATAACATAAATATGTGCTATAAAAATAAATACAAATTCAATATCAACTAAAATCAAGAGGTCTACTTCTTACTGAGCTATTTTGCATTTAAGCGTCGTACGTCTTTTTAAAGTGCACTTTAAAATGTTAATATTTTTAATTTTTTTTGTTCCTTTTTTCTTCTCACTAAATGCTTATATTGACCTAGGAGATGATATTTCATTTTTGTGTAATAGCTCGAGCCCAGTTTCTAAAACTTGCTACTGTTCGGAAATAATACCGTATTTACCCAATTTAGCAGACTTGACAGAACCGATTCCTGAGAATTCTATTTTTTTCTTTGATACTACTTGCAAAGAAGGTCTAGATATACGACAACTGTGTTCCGTCGAAGCCGCAGCCCGTGCTAACCCAGATCGAGAGGTAAACGTCCTCTTTGCCGGGCCGATTCAGACATATACTTCTGCAACATGGCAATTGTTAAGAATCATTAACATCAATTTGTACAGAGTCCATCTGCCAAAATTTGTGAGACAAACACCTTTAGAAGAATTGCTTCCAGGCCGAGACAAATGTCCTGTTGAGAGATTGACAGATGTTTTAAAATATCTAACATTATACAAATTTGGTGGAATATACTTAGATTTTGGAGTCATTATCACAAAATCATTTGATTCATGGTCTCAGCAAGATAATTGGATTGTTAAAGCGGACGATACTCAGAACATTAACATCATAGCTCTCTCCAGGGATGGTTTGGGGCATACAATCTCCAATCTGGCATTAAGGTATCTTTCTTTGTACTTTTATTGATCTTTGTTGACCCCCAAAGAGGGGTGTTATAAGTTTTGCATGAGTATCTTTATATATGTTTGTCTGTCTATCTGAAACCATCGCTGCTATCTATGTGGTTGTTTTTTTTATATTATAAAGAGGAAAGATTTGATTGTTTGTTTGTTTGTTGCTACTGGACCGATTTGAAAAATTCTTTCACCATTAGAATCCTACATTATCCCTGATGAACGTAAGCTACATAATTTTCCTGATTTCCCACGGGAACGAAGTCCGGGCGGAAAGCTAGTCACTTAATGTTTTTTACCATTTTGTTATGTTCCCTTATCAATTTGGGAAAATGAGCTTTAAGCGGAAGTTTTCCAGCTGTTAACTACTTACCTACCAAATTTAACTTTTTAAGGTCAAGTAAATTTCGTATTTAGTTTTTATAAAACGCAAACTTTAATAACTTTGGATAGGATATAATTTGAAAAGCAAACATTATTTAGAAGTAAGAACAAGTTGTAAGAAATTTAGTAAGCTTTAATTTATAATTAAAAGCATTTTCGCTAAACTGGACTGTTTTCAAATTAAGAGAAAATAACTTTTGTTTCTCCCTGCCACCCCTTGCGGCACCTATACTATAATCGAGAGGACTTAGTTAAGCAATATTCAAAGACTACTCCAACATAATCCTGTTTTAAAACTACATTATTTATTTCCCCAATTTTCCCATTTTTCACGGACGTTTAATCTGATTGTTTGTGTTTTTGTGAACGTTTAATTTTTTTTGAAGGCGTTTTTTGTATAATTTCAAATACAAAGACTGGACGGACCGAAATAACGATGTCCTCATCGAAGTACTGATACATGTTTGTGGAACTGCTCTCTCCATGCTCATGACCCCAGATAGATGCAGAGGTAATAAAAAAATTATACGAGGTACACACATCAACACGGTCTAGGGATATTGCACAATTTTTCATACAAAAGAGGTCTGTTTGAGAAGCTACAATAGCATACTCGAGATACATGGATGGCTATAATTTTCAGACGAGTCAGTGCTAAACTTGAATTTTCAATTCTAGTCTATAAATTTTGTTTTACTTGAAATTTGTGAAAACGTGACGAAAAAAAAAAGTTGCGTAAATTCGACCATTTTCATACAAAAAGCAGGCAAAAAGTGCATTTTCGTTTTAGTTTCCGTCACGTTTTCACAAATTTCAAGTAAAACAAAACATATTGACTAATAGAATTGAAAATTCAAGTTTAGCACTTGCTCGTCTGAAAATTATAGCCCTCAATGTATCTCGAGTATGCTATTATAGCTTCTCAAACAGGCCTCTTTTGTATGAAAAATCCTGCAATATCCCTAGACCGTGTTGATGTGTGTATTAAATATTACTCATCATCAAAGTGAAGCGCTCGTAGCCCAGTGGCACCCGCTGATCTCAACCGGTCAGTGAGGCTAAGCAACGTACACAGAGTCAGGGAACCTGATGGGTGCACCAAGTAGCAATTTATCACGAGCTTTTCCGTGCTTCGGAGGGCATGTTAGGCTGTCGGTCCTGGCTGTTGTCGATTGATTACAGTCGTTAAAGCCAAGCCAAGGGCCATTGTGTGGTTTGAAATCTCTGATACCAAGGGTTAGCCAAGTTCGCCACAGTATCGGGTAGCGATCAACTTAAAAAATTTTTTTTGGAGATGTAACCTTGTGAATAAAAAATACGTAAACGTCGGAATTGAGAACCTCCTCCTTCTTGGTTAAGATGATATTTTTTGAAGTCGGTTGTAAAAACTTGTTGCCGCCGCCAATACTATGGCTGAGCCAGTTGACAAGGGAGAAATGTGTTGGGCACATAACATGCTTCAACTTAATAAAAGTTATCCAAAATAAATACACTCCACTCACACAAAAAGGCCAAAACTAAGGATTTCCTTGTGTCGTGGGTCCCTTAGAACATACTTCATCAGAATACATCCGTTGCTGCGACGAGAATACAGGAAAAACAAAGACTTCCATGTTAATATGCCTTTGTTCCTTTGGGGTAGGCAGAGACCACAGATTGCTACTTGCTTGTTAATATAAGTCGAGAAATTTAAAGAAAAAAGATTAAGGTAGTGAGAATGTGACCACTATCTGTAGGTACCTACTTGCCGAATAATTCTTACTTTTTCTTTCCCAGGTTTCCATTTCTACAATAAATCTTATGTCTTCATGATACCATATGAACACAGGCAACTTTGGTTCGACAAGAGTGTTGCACTGATCCCGCCAGATCCAATGGCATTTTATGTTTCGGATTTTTCAGTATACAATTATACGAAAATTGACGAAAACTCTCGTTTTATGCAACTCATGAAAGACCATTGCCCGGAAACTCGTTCACTTGCTTCAAAAACTTAAAAACAAAAATGGTTACCTAAGTGTAAAAAAGGTTCAGACCAGCTAAAATAATTCAGTTAAAAGTCCGATCAAAAACAGTACTTCTATTCTCTTATTGTGGCTCGGCAAAATTCTTATTAAAAAAAAATGATTTTCAAATGGCAAGAACGAGACTAACACTGTTTGCCGAGAGACGTTAAGGAAATAGAAGCACTGTAATAGAGATGCAGATCAAGAGGTGAGCTTCGGGAGAGGAGACACTCGAAAGGCCTGAATTTTTTATTTTTTGCTTACCTAACTCAAAAACTGTAGGGTCTACAGCATAAACACGTAGCTGTGAAAGCTAACCTTTCTTACTCTTTACATCTTAACAAAAGTTTGTTAACTTCAACCGTTCTAATTTCCTGTTTATCTTTGTTTTGTTTACTATCACCTATTTCCAAAATCGTAGTTTTTTCTAATTATTGAATCACAATATTAGTTTTTCGAATAATGTCATTTGTACAGTTCTTCTTATTTTTGCTCTAGAATTTACAGTTTTCGAGTTTTAAGCAAAAAACTAATATTTAAGGCTTTCCACACCCGTCCGTGTATGGTCGAACAAGAAGCCTTATCAAGTTCGGCAACAATGTTGGTATTGTTTATTAAAATTTCGTGAAGACTTAAATTTGAAATTGACTTTGAAGTTTCAAACTAAAATGGACCATGGGCCTGATTTTTGAAACAATAGAATTCCAATTCGTATACGAATTAACAAGATTTGTATGAGATTCTCACGCGAATCTTGTCAATTCGTATGCGAATTGGAATTCTATCTTTTCAAAAATACGTCTCCATATCGTTTTCCAACACACAAGAAATATTCAAATTTTGGGTTTGTAAAGCACTTTCTTGTTCGACTTTACTCCACACCCCTTTCGCAGCATTTTTTAATGGAGTGTACTTACTCTTTTTTTGTTGACTAAGATAATGTTAGTATACTTAGCTGAAGAGTTTTCGATATTGTATTTAAGATTTTGTAATTTGTTTTTTGTGATATTTCTGTTACGATGTTGTACTTCGATTAACTTTTTTTCTTTGGTAATAATTGTATATACAGTATTATGTTTAGTATTTCTGAGCTCGTGTCCTAATACGTTGTATGAAAACAATTGAAATAAAAAAAATTGCGAAATTGGCAAAAATGAATACCTAGCACCCTTCAATGTGTTAAACTCGAAAAGTTCACATCTAAACAAAATGAGGAATCAGTAAAAAAATTAGATCACAATAAGTTTATTAAACGAAATTCTGATTTACATTGGTCACACCTGAATTAGATTTTTGTAAAATTGTCTGCATTCACATTATACCGCCATCTATTGACAATTTTGTGAACTAAAATTCTGAACTGTAAGGCCTAGCAGACAGCGATTTTAAACGCGCCGACGACGCGTATACGCGCTTCAAACGCGATTGGAACGCAACCTTATAACCTCAGCACACGGCGCGATCGTGAAACGCGCGTTTACAGCGCGTATACGCACAGATACAGCGATACAAAATCTTTGAAAACGCAAAATCGTCATCTACGTTGCTGAAAACAGCGCGTCGGCGGCGCGTTTAAGATACGCCGTGGTCTAAGAAAAACTCTCATTGAAAAATGGAAATAAATTGGAACATTAGGTGAGCGTTTTTTTTCCATAAAAACCAATGTACGGTTGGTAATATTATTGGTAACTATCTTTCCGCCCGCAGCTCGGCCCGCGTGGACTACAGGTCATATCGTGCCCAACTGTGGGATAAAATGTAGCCTATGTCCTTTCCCAGGCTCTAATCTACCAAATTTCATCAAAATCGGTTCAGTAGGTTAGGCGTGAAAGACGGACAGACAGACAGACAGAGTTACTTTCGCATTTATAATGTAAGGATTAGTAAGGATAATACTATTTATGCAAGTCTGAAATCACGCTTAGTCACAGACATTGGTAACTACCCATAACAATTTGTTTCAAATGCCCTTGAACCGTTTCGGGGCACATATCCAACCAATTGGACTGTGGGCCTTCGCTGGGCCCGTTGGACCAGAAGTACAATTGTGAAGTTAATTAATGGTACAACTGGCACTAGGTTGTGCCAGTAGTACAAGCAATGGTACTACTGGCACGTTGTACGGGCTGCAGCTCTAGCACGATAACGACAAACTCGCGCTCGGCTCACGCTGAAACTTCACTTTGATTGCGCGAGGGTCCCGCGCAAAGGCTTGCTCGCCCTATGGCGTTGTCAATGTTGACATTTTGATATAAGACCGCGTTAAAAGAGAAAGTACTAAGTCCATGGACCGCGGTGTTGTCGCGGCGCTGTCACTATCCCTGCAGCACATATCTGACAAATGTAACTTTTTAATTAAACAATAAATGAACTACGTAATAATTTAGGTAACGTATTTACTAGAGGAACAGAACAGAATAAATGCTACACACCTCAAAGGCCCACTAAAGTTTCCCTAGTGACGTGGGTCCCTAAAGAAAATCTCTCATTGAGGAGTTTTCACAAAGCGAGCGCCCGCGCGCCTCAACTTGAAGGAGGCCTATGTTCAGCAGTGGACTGCAATAGGCTGATATGATGATGATGATGATACAACTGGTAGTGCCAAACGGTAGTGTCTAGGATGAGAAACAGATATTTGTTATTTTGAACCTAAGTAGAGTAAAACTTTTTTGCTAAAGATGGCTGGTTTATAGATTTAGAGGTAGAATATATCAGCAGCTCGAGTACGATGTTGATAGCGCGTGTAATGCGCCGCGGTTCTATGTCAAAAAGTCAACATTGACAATGCCAGAGGGCGAGCCGTGGGGCCCTCGCTCATCAAAGTAAAGTTTTAGCGTCAACATGGCGTCAACCGAGTGGCGCGCCGCGCGAGTTTGATTAAATTCTCTACAGTGCTCGAGCACATTTACGTAAAACTAGCTTTCCGCCCGCGGCTTCACTCGCGTGGACTACAGGTGAGATATAATTGTGAGATAAAATGTAACCTATGTCCTTTCCCAAGGTCTAATCTATCTCTGTACCAAATTTCATCAAAACCAGTTCAGTAGTTTAGGCGTGAAAGCGTGACAGACAGACGCGTGCGATCCCTGCTAATCATATGCTATAGGGCGAAGCGCGGCATTCGACGTATTATTTATAGGCAAAATATTAATTTAAATTAAATGCTGTAAAAGGCCATATTGATCTATATTAAATGCATAATGTATTTAAGGTTCTTAATTGGTTATGGATTAATGCTGTATTGCTTAAATTCGCTTCGTAAATAAAGAGTTTGGACCAAAGAATCACGTAGTTCCATACAAACTTTGATCCCTTTTTCGACCTCCTTAGCCTACATCTCACAAAGAACCTTTCCTACAAGTTTGAGGCCTCTACGATGAGCCGCTTGGGCTGTGCGTTGATCCGTCAGTCATAAAGAAATTTTGTGACACTGCGCTGCTCCTAAATGACATAGCGTGAAGTATTTTATGTTCGATGTTATTCCCGACCTCCAGACTACACAATTCAACCAGATTCATGTAAATGTGTCCAGCATTTTTTGCGTGATGTGGGTTCAAACAAACAAACAAGAATTTAAAAAAGTATCCAAGTATATTCAGTTACTTACTCATCTTAAGTCGTCCTATCTTTTTTTTTATATCTTCAATGTACAGACTATTTTAGGTGTACGATTTTATTATGTGTATAGATTAGCTTTGCACCCGCGACTTCGATCGCTTGGAATCGTAAGCTATGTCGATCTTTAGCCCTCCAACTGTCTCAGTGCAAATCTATCTATATATATAAAAGAAAGTCGTGTTTGTTACAACACTTATAACTCGAGAACGGCTGGACCGATTTCCATGGTTTTTGATTTGTTGTATTTCTCTCCGTCCCGAATAGCAGAATAACTATTAAAAACATTGGAAAATTGACGGGGAAATTCCCACGGGAACGAAGTCCCGGGCGAAAAGCTAGTAAAATATAAAAAAAAACAGTTGATCCATTTGCTCCGTTACGACCCCGACTTATAATGGATTACCTGGATGGATTTCTCTTCATTATTCAAGTATGATCGAGTAAGTATGTGGCAAACTTAATTAATCCCGAAAATGAGGCTGTATACCAGATTTTACTCAATATAATTTAAATACCTGCATAACAGTAATTTTAGCAGAGTTAGCGACGCTGTTCCTTTAATTTGAGGTCTCCGCTGTCAGATTCTGCTCTTCCCTTATCTTACCCAGTCCCAGATAGAGAGCTCTATATTAAGTAGTTTCGAACTTTTGAAAACTTATGTCTAATTTTCGTTGAGATGTATCTCCAAAATTATTAGAAACACACAGCTGCTATTTGACTAAAATTGCAGCAAAATTTTCATCTATTTTAAAAGTGTTTCGTGTTCTTCATAAAATGCATTATTTAAAAGTTATATACCAAAAACTGACAAGACTGGGAAAGATTCCCACTAACTCTGTCAACAGAACTACTGAACAAAACTTCTGGGAATGAAAGAAATTTACATGGTTTTTCGTGCACCTAGCAGTTAACACAGGGCTTTGGTAACTACACGTGGTTTTAGACTGCTGGTATTTTACCTAAACACCTCAAAAATGCTCCCTGGTACACCTATTCCTACCTGGCTATCCCTACTGGTAAAGGATAAGTGCACCTTTTTGTAGATCTATCCCTACAGGTAGGGATATGTGCACGTTATTGTAGATTTTATTTCTACCGGTAGGGATTACTATAACTATAATGTAGAATAGCACAGAAAAATGCTTATTTTGCTCTATTGTTATAATAATAAAAGGGGAAAATGCAGCTATCTGCAACTTCTGTTAGGGAAATAATATTTTCTTTTTATTTATGAACTTAAAAATGTTTTAAACCCTCGTGCGATGTCTGCACACCCGTATGTGTGCAGGATTTGTATCGCACGCGCCGTAAACAAGTGCGCGATCTTATTTGTAAGAATTAATGTATTATAGAAAAATATATTTATTCTGATTAGCAGTTGATGAAGTTGAAGTTGTTGTTATTCTGATGCCGTTAAATTGATATTTGTTATCGAATATTTTTGGCTATTTGTTGAAATATTAAATCTTTATAATCCTTTTCCTTAGGTACTATTATTATAAACGCGAAAGTTTGTATGTATGGATGTTTGTTACTCTTTCACGCAAAAAACTACTGGACGGATTTTGATGAAAATTTGCAGTAATATAGCTTAGACATCAAAATAACAAATTGGATATATAATTTTCCCAAATTCTCACGGGAACGAAGTCCCAGGCGGAAAGCTTGTAATTAATACTATAATTAACATTACAAAGTGTCCTTGATGGTGGGACCTTGACGAAACATAAAAAAATTTTGCTGCTACAAAGGACATTAAATTGCATTTGAAACTTACAGTGTAGGTAATAAAATTTTTACAAAAGGCTTACATTGGAAAAATAAGATAAATTAACCTTTAGAACAATACTGCAATTGTTAAACTGCAAATAAAAAGACATATACAAATATTTATCAACAGTCCATTGATAATTTATAATTATTAAATTGAACCTCATAGAAATTCAATGTCAATGTAGAATTTTTTTTTCTAAAATAGTGATTCTTAGATACTATATAAGGATTGTTAAAGTGTAAGTTCAATTCAGTAACAGAAAAAAGTTTTCCAAGTAGACAGGTATCGTAATGCTCTTGTTCTGTGGACTCCTTTCGGTATTTAGTGTTTTTGTTAATACTGAAAATCTAAATATAAAAGATAAGCTGTCATTTCCTACACAAGAGTCGCCGCCGTTAGATTTGTGCGACGACAATGTTATACTCGAAAGTTCGTCAAATATATCATGCTATTGCTCCAAACCAAGTGAAGACATCAATAGTTTGGATGAAAAACAAACGCCAGGACGGAATTCGATATTCTTCATTGACACATCTTGTAATGGTGAACTAGATTTTCGTCAAATCTGTTCAATAGAAGCTGTAGCGAGACTCCATACTGAAACTGATGTAAATGTTTTATTTGCCGGACCCGTCACTATGAAAAGTTTGATTTCTTTAGATTGTTGGGAAATATTGAGATATCCCAACGTAAATATTTACAGAGTTCATATTTCAACATATTTCAAAGGCACTCCCTTGGAACGTCTCGCTATCAAACAGTGGCCATATCTGGTTCAACACTTACCTGAAATATTAAAATTTGTTACTTTGTATAAGTACGGAGGTATATACGTTGATTTTAATCTTATAATTGTAAAATCACTGTACTCATTGCCGGAGTGGAGAAATTTTGCTGGAAGAATTAATACGAATCTATTAGGGTCAGAAGTTATGGGAATTTCGAAAGATAGAATTGGTAAAATTGTAAGTGAAGGAATTTTCAGGTTCGTAATTAATGTATGTATTTCCATAAAGAGGCAGACACCACATGCCACTTGATAAAATTTAAAGACGGCTTTTTCACTTTCTGTATATTCATAATTCTTAACATGCATGTTTGACTGCTTTATTTTTGTGTTGAATACTGTTTAAACATTACAATAAAATATTAATTTGTTTTCAGACGAATTAAGGCAAATTTAAGAAAAAATAATGTTTGGCTGTCCAGTGATGAAATTCTTACAAAAACCCTACAAAATGTTTGCAAGAAGCCCGATGTGAAAGAAATGAGAAAACTATTTTGTAGAGGTACAATGTTGTATTTATAAGTACCGTTATTCTTACATATTGCCACATCATCAAATACATAAAAATACAGCAAAAGTGTATTAACGTTATTCAAATAAAACTGCTATATTCTGTGGTTGACGGTGTTATATCAAATACTGCAATTTAAGTGTTAATTTTCTTTAACAATGTTTCAGGATTTGAAATCTACGATCCGAACTATTTCTACTCTGTGCGCCATGAAAACTGGAAAAGTTTTTTTTCTTTCACCAATGGAGGCATCCCGCAAAAGCCATACGCATTTTTCATTTGGAATTACACTTTACTAGATCAACCGGTATACAAAAACTCTCCATACGCTCGCTTGTTGGACTCGAGTTGTCCACGAATGAAGAAAGCATATTATGTAACTCAAAGCATTACTGCAGTTAAGGCCAGCGACGACCTTATGTCCAACTATTTATTGTGACCAAAAACATACCTAAGATAATAGACATTTTGATAAATAGCGAAACTGAACCCTCGGTTGAAATATTCATACTTCATAAAATTGTTTCGCTCCTTCTGAAGGCGGGTCAATTTTTATTAAAAAATATTTTATTACACTCTTTTCAAAGGTCATGGTTTTTTATTCACGAAAATATGGAAACTTTTCTGCTGCACTAAACGCTAAGTTCTGTTTTAATACCAAATAAATAATTTTCATGTTTCTGTCGGACTTTGATTACGTTTGACTGAAAACTCGGTAAACAATTTTAATAACATAATTTGTGTAGAATTTAACGTAGATCATTAATTTAAAAGTTATTGTAGAGAAATTATCAACAGTTTTCGAGATACAGGCAAAAACGGATAAAAGTGACATTTCCTCCCCTCACCCACCGCCGACTCGTCCCTTATCCTTGGGGACCACTTTCAGAACTACACAAATTATTTGGACAGATTATTTTAATTTTCACAGGCTATATACTGTTAAGCGTTGAAGAGTTCCGTCATGTATCTCCAAAACCCATAATTAGTGCCCGATGACCTGAATTACCCAAGTCTACAAGCAACTCATTACAGAAAGAAATAGCCAAATTGGACTACCCATTCAAGAAAAATTGTCGGTCAAACATACAAAAAAAAATTAACATACTTCGTGTATGCCTATTTCCTCTACAGATTTTTAAAATGCACCATGCAGCACTAGGGACACGTTTTAATTTCCCTGCTAAGCCGCCGGGAGCACAAGACATCTAAGATCACAAAAATTGCAATGTGCTGCAATTTTTAGCTGTTGTTTCGACAAATAACAACAGTAGTCTTGAACTGCTCGGCATCCAGTTACCTGCCAACCGTAGCTTCGGCACCTCAATCGAATCCATAGCTCAAACGGTGGCCAAAAGGTATCCATAGTAAGTTCAAGCGATACTTCACCCCCCAAGTAGCAATGCGCTTCCTTAACTAGGTATTGTAGTTATCTTGAAGGAAAATTCAATTCGAAGACTTGGCTAAAACTATTATGTCCCTCAGGAACTCTTATAGATCTATAGCCCCCAAGACAATGTGAAGCAAAAGTGGGCACAACCTTACAGTAAATTTTAGGAGGGACATCATACACCTGTTTTTAGATAAACTTTAGCGTTAGTTAAGAGAGTGCATGTGCAAATGCATCCAATACTTCACAAAGATATACTTCAGATTGATTTAATACCAAGAAATGGTTTTGAAAATATCTAAAATAGTTAAATTAAACTATCTATCAGGTATTATGTTCAAAACTAGTGATATTCTGCAAATTCAATTATTGCCTAATCAAATAAAAGGTGAGTCATCATTCGCTTTTGATAAATGTTCATAAGATAAAATAATGGAACCCGCCATAAGTGTTTAAGAAAACTTACAAAGAACTATTTTTGAAATGGCGTGGCTTTAAGAATTATATAACGGAAAAACGTATAATTAGGTGTAATGTCAGATGAAAATTTAAAACGCACGTTAATTTCTCGAAAGAAATTACTTAGATTTAAATTAAAAAATAGTTTGAAATAATTAATTGCGTATGTCTATTTTTAGCTTAATATCATAAACTTGGTATAATTGTTTTTTTTTCCCTCAGGTATTAAAATGTCGTGGTATTTAATATAATTTTAAATTAATTTTATGCAAATCTTAGCTGTTAAAAATAGAAATGAAATGTGTAAAATTATTCTCGTTTTTCTACACCTGATTCAAAATGGCGTTAAAACTAGTTTTAATTATTTAAGGCGACTACAGCACCTAAATTACGATTTTGTGATGCGTAGATAAACATGACGCACTGTATTAAATCCAAGGAAAAAATACTACAGTAATATTCAGGACATAAACTAGATAAGTAGTTTGCTGAAAACTTGATTCAGCACTTTTGGTTCGATAGAAAAAGCTCACAAAGTCACCTCTAAATACCAATATTGTGTATCTTTTAAGCTGTAAAAACGATAGTGAAATGCACACAGGAACTTGAATTTGCTATCAAAATGTTCGTGATTGAACACTCTCGATAAGTAGTTAACGCATTTTTCGATTTAAGCTGTTACCTTTCCATAAATATCATTTTCCTAACTTTCGAACATGTTTTTACGCACGCACGCTTTCGTAGTCCGTAAACTTCGTGTATCGACACTGTTCGCACTGCCGGCCCAGGCCTGTTGAGAGACGGAGATGGCACTATTCCTATGTGTGCTGCCTTTATCGGGTGCTGTAGTCGCCTTAAGTAAGACTTCAAACGTTATTGATTTTGGTAGGCAAGTTATCAAATGATACATGAAAAGTACCCAAAGGAAAATTAGAATGACTAAATTCCTTTTTCGGAAACATTATCCTTGATTTGAATTGACGAAGTACAACTTAAGACTATGTAGTATTTAGATTTACTGTAGTCATTCTTCTTAATTCGGATGTGACTGAAGTGGGTTTTAAAATAATGTAAGTTACTTAGATAAAATAAGAATAACTAAATTTATTTTTTCTGAAGTAAGACTGTAGTCATTCTTCTTAATTCGGATGTGACTTAAGTGGGCTTTAAAATAATGCAAGTTACGTAAATAAGGATAAATATTTTTTTTTTTCTGAAGTAAGACTGTAGTCATTCTTCTTAATTCGGATGGGACTTAAGTGGGTTTTAAAATAATGCAAGTTAGGTAAAATAAGAATAACTAAACTTATTTTTTCTGAAGTAAGACTGTTGTCATTCTTCTTCTTGTCTTCTCTATTAATTCGAATGTGACTGAATTGGGCTTTAAAAAATGCAAGTTAAGTAAAATAAGCATAACTATTTTTTTTTAAAAGTAAGACTGTAGTAATTCTTCTTAATTCAGATGTGACTTATAAGTGGGCTTTAAAATAATGCAATTTAGGTAAAATAAGGATAACAACATTATTTCTCTGAAGTAAGACTGTAGTTTTTCTTCTTAATTCATAGGTGACTGAAGTGGGTTTGAAAACAATAACAGTTAAGTAAAATTCAGATACACCTACACTAAACTTGTCGACAAATTACTAAACTTCCATTTGAGAACTCAAAATTCACTGGAGTAGCACTTGGTTAATACTTTTAAAAGAAAAAAAAAAGACTTTGTTAAATCATTCTTGATTTGGTGAAACCTAACTTTATACATATTTATAGACATTTATGATTTAACCGCTATCCGCAAGCTACTTACTTGCCGTGATCAACTCCTAACCCTTTACCAGGCACAGGTCAAAAAACTAGTAAATAAAACGGGCAAGTGCGAGTCGGACTCGCGCACGAAGGGTTCCGTACCATTACCTATAATACCGGCCAAGTGCGAGTCGGACTCTATAAAAACCATTATCTCTATAAAAAACGGTAACTCACGTCTATAAATCACGTTTGTTGTATGGGAGCCCCCTTTGTTATTAACGATACAGGTGTCGTTAACGTGAGCCCATTTGAAACACGAGCGAAGTGAGTGTTTTGTAGGGCTCCAGTTACACATTATCTAAGGCACGTATATTGTTCAACGTTTTACAATGCAGTAGCCGAGGAAACGAAACTAAAAAAAGTGCTGTCAAAAACTTACATCGTATAGTTAGGGATCATTCAACAATTACGTGATCACCGGAAGGGGGGGGGGGGGTCGGGTGCTTGTATATACATCGGATTATTTGGAGGGGGGGAAGAAGCCATGATTACGTCATCATTTTATAACTTTCATTAACGTATAGCGAAATGAAAAACTATCTATTTTATTGATTTAACTTTATAGTTCTTTTTGCATTTTGACAAATGACACCCTCTTCCCTAAGACCCATAGAAACATAACATAGGAGTCAGTGCTATGTTATGTTTCTATTGGTTAAAAAAACGGCCAAAAATAATCACGTAATTGTTGAACGATCCCTTACATGCAAAGTTCTTAAAATATGGTATTTCCAATCAACATTTACTGAATACGTGTTACAATTGAACAATGTGCACAAATTTTTACAATTAAACACAAAACATTAAGGAATTAACATTTTTATAACACAAAAATGATTTTGTTGAACAAATAATTTCAAATGGCGGGCAAATTTTTTTTTGTTAAATTTATCCCTTTCGGGAAAGGCAAAGGAAACTATGTCCATACAGCCATGTCTTCAGTGAAAAATCTTCTTTCTTCAACTTAACCTAAGCCCTAAGCTCCTCATGTTCTTTCATCATCTTTGTCGGCAGAAACACTGTTATCACTTGAATTTTTCATTACTACACGAATTTTAGTCAATTTACTGCATAATACACTATCACTATTACACATTAAACAACTTTTTCACGCCGAAAACGAAAATTCAATTGACAAAGCAACCGCTCACGCCGAGTTCCCGCCAAAGACCTCCATGGCGGGCAAAACAATGGCGAGCAAAATATTTTTCCACAATTATGAGGCAAAGGCTAAGTAAATAAAACGCCGATTGCGTCTACAGAAATTATTAAATAGGTAAATAAATAACTTAATTTAATTTTATTTCACTGAAAATCAAGATTTTCGTCAGATATAATTATTTTGTCAGGCATAAAAAACTCTTTTCTATACAGCCAGTATGAAGCTTTATGAAAGAGGTAATACTCTCACTTGTCAAAAGGGTCACTGAATTATCAAATCAGCTACTCTTTATTGCGTCATACATTTTTGTCAGTATTTTTTTCACTTTTTGGGTACTTTTTATGTATCATTTGATAAGAAAAATAACTTTACTGGATCATGAAGTTGAATTTTGTTTTATGAAAAATGGGTTGTTTGCTCATTAGTCCAAATATTTTTTATCTTTTCAAAATCTTCTTTTCATTTCAAAATTACGTAACATGTTACGGGGCCATTTCCGAGCAACTGCATTGTAAAATATTTAATTTATTCTACTTTTTAGTATTTGTTGTTATAGCAGCAACCGAAATACATCATCTTTGAAAATTTCAACTGTGTAACTACCACGGTTCATGAGATACAGCCTCGGACAGACTTATCTGTAAAAACGACCATAAAATTACGTTTTTTGTATGGGAGTTCCCTTAAATATTTATTTTATTCTAGTTTTTAGTATTTGTTGTTATAGGACCAATAGAAATAAAGCATCTGTGAAAATTTCAACTGTCTAACTACCACGGTTCATGAGATACAGCCTCGGACAGACTTATCTGTAAAAACGACCAAACAAACACGTTTTTTGTATGGGAGCCCCCTTAAATATTTATTTTATTCTGGTTTTTAGTATTTGTTGTTATAGGGCATATAGAAATACATCATCTGCGAAGATTTAAACTATCTAACTATCACGGTTCATGAGATACTACGTTAGTACTATTATTTATTCTGTGGAGATACAGCCTGGTGACAGACGGACAGACGGACGGACGGACAGCGGAGCCTTAGTAATAGGGTCCCGTTTTTTCCCTTTGGGAACGGAACCCTAAAATGGAACCCCAAAGTCTAGCCCATAGACGCAAAGTTGCTTGCCTATGTGTTTTGATGTATTCCGGGGAGTGTGCTCATGAGCTGCACGAGCTCTTACCGGCTGCCCCTTTACTCTGCCGTACGACCAGACGCACAGCTGGGTACCACGCGTACGCTGTCGAGATACCCCGGATCCGTACTGAGCGCTTCTTCGTATGCATTAATTTATGTTATAAATAGGAAAAGATTTGTATGTTTGTAACGAATAAGCTCAAAAACTATTGGATTGATTTAAAAAATATATATTTCAATATATTTGTTTACCAAAGCACTTTCTGTTTGTCTTAGCAGCAAGTGCCATAAGCTACATATTTATCTGATTTGCCACGGGAACGCAGTCCTGGGTGGAAAGCTAGTCTTTTATATTGCCTGTGTTTGTATTTCCGGGCTCATATAGGTATAGCCCGAATATATGTATCTAAAAAGTGGGCTTCTTCAGGGTGAGTTTGCTACATCCTCGATCATGTTGTGTTCCTCGTCCTCGAGGGTTAGATTGTGTTCAAGAGCGAACCCATTCTCTATAAAAAAATATATTTTAGATATTGCTCTCTTGAAAAATATGTAGCCCGGGGACATTTATATTACAAAAAAGGTTACCGTTTTTTTGTAAAATTATTATAAATTTCGCAATTTTAAATACTAAAAGCGAGGTCTTAATGACCGTAACCCGCCGTAACCATATGTAGTGATAAGTTAAAAAATCTCCATATATAATATGCTAGTTATTTACATCGTAATATAAATGTCCCCGGGCTACAGATCGATGAATAAATTAATGCGAATTGCTTAGTGTCTTACCAGTTCCGAAAAAAGGGGGCTAGGTTTCTTGTGGCAAGTTTTCTAGCATAACAATCTTGTCTTGCTTTCTATACAGTTTTCTTTTTAGAACGCGGAAATGATTTTTGTAATCCCGTTTATAATATTAGTCATTGGGTATACTGAATTAGGTTTAGAAAAAAGTTATAAGACATAATAATATTCAGGCATCGGAACATCTCCTTTTAATGAGACGTTACGTTCATCATATCACAATTTTTATTTCACCTTCATTTAATTTTTCTGAGTTTTCGCCTGTTGACGCTTTTGTTTAGCTTTTTTAACTTATTGCATGAATGAATACATAAAATGTATTTACCGATTGTTTTATTATCAACAAACAAATTTTAAAGAATTGGTTAATAGAAAATTGGTATTGTATTTATTATTTACTGTTGTTAATATTTTATATAACAGTACTTTTACATTACAGTAACGCATGCTAAAGAGAAACAATTGGTTCTAGGTAGTCCTAAATACAACAATAGAAAGGAGATTTATATAATGTTAAATAACGGTAATATTTACAAATCATGATCATTATTTAGAAATAATGTTATCCTTTATATAGCGCAACTTCCACTGCCTTATTTTTTTAAATCTGTTGAGTCTTGAACTGTATGTACTTGCCACTATGTACTTGTTTTTTGTGGTTTCATTTGCAATTTTCAGTGCAGTGTACACGTTCATGCACCAGCAAGATGAGTCTAAATGCACCAGTGAGCCGGTGGGAAGCTCATCATGTTATTACAAAAATATACATAATGACATACCTTCCATTGAGAGCAGAAAACTAAACTTCCCAAATAACTCAACTTTTTTCATAGAACCATATTGCATTGGAAGTTTGAGTTATCGTCAAGCTTGCTCTGTTGAGACAGTAGCTAGAGCAAATCCAGATCGGTCGATATATATTTTATTTCTTGGTCCAATCGACACAGAATGCTTAACCTCCGAGGGCGCATGGGAAATCCTTAAATACCACAACATACAAATTTATAGAGTACAACTTGAAACGTTGTTAAAGGAAACAGAATTTGAAGACATGTTGACTGATATAGACCAGTACCCGGTGGCTTTCGTGGCAGACTTGATAAAATATCTAATTTTATACAAGTATGGTGGTACATACATAGATCTGCGAGTTCTGGAAACAAAACCATTAGACTTCCTACCGCAAAAAACCAACTGGGCCGGGAAGGTAGACATGGATACCGTAGGAGCACAGATTATGTCTCTTTCGACGTATGGGATTGGACGGGATATATCCACAGCAATATTAAGGTGTTTCTTCTTTTATCAAGCTTCTATATCGAAGATCCAATATTATTTGTTTCGAACTCAAACGACATGAACAGTGTTATAAATTCCACATGTGTGTCTGTGGCATACTATGTTGCACGGAAGGATTGATTTTGATCCTGGTGTTTAAAGAACATTGGATCTTTTTCTATTTGATGGAATGATCCAACCAACTTCCACAACATTGATTTGATTTATGGTGTTTTGGTTATTTCGGAGGTATTTTCATTTCATGGTAATTTCAAAAAGCGGTGTCCGAATAGCAAATAAGTCTAAGTAGCCCATAAGTCTAAGTAGTCCGAGTAGCCAATAAGTAGTCTGCGGAGACAACTTAAAACTGGGCAACTTTTCTTTAAGTCTACGATCGCAACTTCAGAGCACCGGATGTCAGCACATCTCTCCCTTGCACTATACAGATGACAGAGACCAGTATTAGCAAGTATCGGTCCTGACTATGTCACTCGTAGATGTGGCCTATCGACCTTAGTTCAATAGAAGCCGCAGAAACTTAAAATAAATTTCGGTTGTCTTTGTTATGCTTATGAGTATCAGTTAAATGCAGCAAAATTACAAGTAAATCTAATTTTACTAGATTTTTTTTCAGAAACATGTTGGACGATTTCAAGTTAAAAACGCAAAACTGGTGGTTGAACGGTAACGGTTTGTTGACGAGGGTTTTGAAACAAATTTGCGTCTATCCAGAAGTTTCACGAATGTCTGTGGCTAATTGTGGAGGTCAGACTTATTTCTGCATTTTTAATAATACCTATTTACTAAATATTTTTGAGAGTATAGGTACATTTAAAGCTTCTCATTTAATCAAAAGTGCCCGTTTTCAGGTTTTGCGGTCTATGAACCATTTTATTTCTATCCTGTGCATTTCAAGACTTGGAGGAACTATTTCTCAACCGTAAGCGACGTGTCATCGGACCCATTTGCTTTCTACATATGGAAGGACCTGCCACCAAGAGAAACTTTGTTCGAAAGTTCGCTGTACGCTCGACTTACAAATAATTACTGTCCCAGAATTAATAATATTGTTTACTAGCTTTCCGTTCGCGTCTTCGTTAGGCAAGTAAAGATTCCTATGTCACTCTCCAGAACTTTAATTATGCTCGTGCAAAAAATCACGTCGATCCGCTGCTCCACACAAACGAGCAAACAAATAAACAGATACTTGTACATTTATAAAAATAGTAAGGACTAAAATAGTAAATTAGTATTGACTAGCTGATGCCCGCAACTTCGTTTGCGTGCGTGTTAATTTTTTTTATAGAACTGAGTTCACTCTATTGAAGGAACTATATACACTGGGCGTCAAAAATAAGTAGTACACTTTTCAAATTGCAATTACTCCTAAACTATAGTAGTTACACTTATGAAATAAAAAGCAGTTTATAGTAAACTTAACGAAGTTTATTAAAGTTATATTTTATTTGGCATGAATAAAGTTTCAAACTTAAAATTAAGATAAATACTAAAAAGTATCAATTTTTAACGATATGTCAACCACTTAATTTTCACGTTTTGGAACTTTTTCACAATTTAATAACTTGTGTTGCCGCCTCGGGCTCTAATTACAGCTTGGATCCGGTTTGGCATGCTGAACACTAAGTTTCGGAGGCGGTGTTGGGGAATATTTTCCCATTCTTCTATCAGCGCATGTTTTAGAGCCCTGAGTGTGGCAGGAGGTGGACTGCGCCTTCTGACTAGCCTCCCAAGCTCATCCCAGGCGTGTTCAATCGGGTTGAGATCTGGGCTTCTCGATGGCCAAGCCATCAAGTTGATGCCAACCTCCTGAATGTACTCTTGTACGTGGTGAGCAGTGTGTGGCCGGGCGTTATCATGCATTAGGATGGCTCCATCACCCATATTTATTAAATATGGCCCTGCATACTCGTTGAGGATCTCCGAGGCATATCTTTCACCAGTCAAAGTCCCATTTTCTATTACCACAAGCTCTGTGCGACTCTCTGAAGAGATACCAGCCCATACGTGTACAGAGCCCCCGCCATATTGGACTCTTTCCGAGATACAAGCTTGAATGTATCGCTCACCGGGTCGTCTGTAGACTCTCCGCCGTCCATCTGAAGTGTATAAAGAGAATCGAGACTCATCTGTGAATAAAACTCTAGCCCATTCTTCTTCGCCCCATTGTACGTGTTGACGGGCGTAGCGTAGTCTTGCTACGCGATGCTCTGTCTCAAGTTTGGGGCCATTTGCTGGTCTTAGAGGCTTCAGGTTAGCTTCAGCAAGTCTTCTTCTCACTGTACTCTCACTGATGTAGTCTGTTCGGGTCCGAAGAAGCTGTTGCTGAACCTCAACTGCATTAAGGTGTCGATTTCTTAACACAGTGGAAACAATAAAGCGATCTTCTCGGGTACTTGTGCACCTGGGTCTGCCATTACCTCGTCTCCTTAGATGGTTTCCAGTCTCTTCGTACCTTTGCTTTACTCGCTGAACCGTTCTTAAAGTTACACCCACCCTCCTTGCAGTACGACGCATACTGATGCCCACTTCGAGAAAAGCTAAGATTCTTGCACATTCTTCTGGTGAAAGAGGCATGATTAGTCAAATTTACTCTCTGAAGATACCTATGCTTTTCAATTACAATTGCTTTATCAGCAGCGAATGTGTCAAACACAAAAATCCTAAGTAAGACAACACCTTTCAACAGTTTAAAAAAAGTGTTTTTATTTATTCGTTTTTTTTAAAGTCAAGCATTATAAGTTCTTATAATGCATGAAGTTTTTATTGAATAAGATTAAATTTTCTTTTTAACCTTTTTTGTTTCAAAGGTCTAAGTTTTATAGTTTGGGAGAAATCGCAATTTTAAAACTGTACTACTTATTTTTGACGCCCAGTGTATGACATTGCCGTTCTTTCTTCATTTTTCGTTGATTTTTAAAAATGTTTTTTTTATTTGAAAACTTGGCCATACTATACTAATTAGATCTGAAGACAGAGCTCAAACATACACATACATACACACACATACATACACACACATACATACACACACATACATACACACACATACATACACACACATCACATACATATGCTCACGTCACGCCTATAAAACCTGTCGGGGTAGGCAGAGCGTGACTAAGTTTGCCTTTAAATAGTTCAATGTTATCTTAACCATCTAACAAAATGTTGTTTATATTGTATTTCGCGTTCCTGAGAAAAGTGTAAACTTTTCTATGGAAAAAATCAGTTAAGTACCTACTTATAATAAATAAAACGAAAATTTTAAATTTAAAGATTTAATACTATAAATAAACACACGAATTAATTAGAAGGTACTTATTTTTTATTTTCAGTGGAAGTGTCTAATATAAGTAGTCCACCTACGTCAGTATCTAAGACAACACCTATGCATGTTAGACTTCAGCTAGCACGCTGCTTTCCAAATGTCGATTTCTATTCCATTGACTTTGAAATCTGGCTGCACGGACATAGATTCCGTTGCGAAAAACAATCAAGAAAAAGGTCTTCTATTTTCAAAACGTGACATTTTTAAAAACTACCTAAAAAAGATTTGGCTGTATGGCTTCTTCCTTTGCCTATCCTGATGGATGAAAGAAAATTCTACGAAGATTGTCATTTTGTTTCTCAGACAGGGCCGGAGCAAGAGTCTAAGAAAGGGCAATTAATTCAATAAATATAATTTAAATATTTAGTTTTGGGTTTGTTCAAAAAAGTTTAACACGGCCAAACTATTACTAAAACTGAAATAATAAATGGGGATGCCGACAAATATTTTAGATGTTACTTACACCTATAATCCCTGTAGGGGTAATGAGGACATAATATGAGTTTACAATCGCATGACTCCACATTTGACGAACATTCTGAGTCATAAAATTGTCAGCACGATATGCATCAAAATGTTCTCGTCCCGCTTACTGGCTTTTACAATGTACCAGGAAAAAATTGGCAGCTGGCACATTCAACATTTTTCGTTTAGTGCCAGTTCAGCACGGAAGTTTTGTTATTTTTAGGTATTTGAAGTTCATGTTCTCTTTCGAATAAAAAAATAATTTTGAAAATCGGTCCATAAATGGCGGAGAAATTGGGGAACATATATTAAAAAAAAGATGCATACAGTTGAACATAGAACCTCCACCTTTTTGAAGTCGGTTAATAATGGAGAAAGGATCTGCCATACAAAATATTCCATACTGCTTAATGCGGCCCTATAATTAAATGCTTACGTCACGCTTACTTCTACATAGGCTGTATGTCAAAAATACGTTGATCTTTATGGTATGAGTAAAATGGATTTAGGCCTTTTTCGCCAGATTCCTTTTAGGACGAATTTCGTTTTGAACAGATTCTTGTTTGGACAGATTCCTTTTTCACCGGAATATCAAACTGAACTATACAAAAAAACCGGCCAAGAGCGTGTCGGGACACGCGCATTGTAGGGTTCCGTAGCAGCATGGTTCAAATTTGCAGCTGGCTTCTTAATTCTACGAGCATATGGACGGTTAAATCGCTAATAATGTCTAATAAAAATGAGGTCACAAAGAAAGAAGGTAACTAAAGGAGAAATGTAGATTCCAGCGCCACAAGGAAAATGAAAAAAAAATCATCTGTTTAATAACCACCTCGCGTGGATGCAAATGGTTGTAAAAAAATTGTTTAAGTCACGTATTCATTTAAAACGGGTGTACTATCGTTACGGTCGTAGTTAGAGATGAAAGAGACTGTCTTTTAAGGCTTATTAAAAAGACTCGCCTCCATCTTACAGGACTTGACTCTAAAATTAAGACTGAAAGTTCGAGTTTTTATTAATAAGACTTAGTAGTTTATTAAAAGATTAAAAACTGACACGACTCGAGTTGTTTTCAAAATACTAAAAGACTTAAACGACTCAAGTTCTTTTATGTAAAAGGGATCGCACCGCAGTTTGTGTGTGATATTAAATATTTCTTTTGTAACCTATCAACCAAAAGGAATAATTCACGCCTAAACCATAAAATGAGATATTTACATTCTATCAACACATACCTTACGACTGTCGACTTCCCAAATAATGAGTCGCCAGTCTTTTAAGTCTTTTAAGCTGTTTAAGTAACAGCTCAGTTTTTACGTTAAAAGACTTCAACTACAAAAGCTAGTCTTATGACTAAAGGTTGCGAACTAAAAGACTGAATCAGTCGCGAGGCGTCAAAAATAAGGTGAGTCTTTATTAAAAGCCTTAAAAGACTGAGTATCTTCCATCACTAGTCATAGTCGATGTTAAAATCTCCAAATACTATAGTATAAAAAAGAAATGTATTAAAGAGTTTGTAGTTTCAGAAATAACTTTAGTTTTGGTCTAAACACAACATAATGAAATTATAAAATTGGCGAGCGAAGCGAGCGAAAATGTTTTTAATTATTTTTTAATTTTTTTTATTTTTTTTGCGACAATATTATTAGAAATAATATAGACCTGCTGATAAAATAATCTCGCCTCGCTTTTAGTATTGAACCGTAAACATATTCTTATTAATTCCAAAAACGTTTGGCACTTGGTCGACTTGACTTGAAAGGCCAACTTATGTGTGGTTGTTTTTCTTTAAATTTCGTTGTATATTCTACCAACGAGAATTTTTTTGTTTTACTTTAAAAAAAAATATTTTATTTTTATTTTTATAGCAACAAAAGTATTGTTAGGAATAATTTCGAGCTGGTGCTAAAAAGCAGGTCGCGTGGCGATTGTGTATAATTTTGATGTCATTTTCTTAATTAACACCCCCAAAAACCTATAACGACACATGAAATGTCAATATGGTACAGCTTGGCTTTCGACCTTGCCTCACTTTTAGCGTGGAACTTTGTATGGCAGTTGTTTTGGATTCACTTTTCTTTCGTCGTAAATGCTAAATGCTCGTGAAATATTTAACATTTTTTTTCATTTTAAAAATTAATTTTTCGCAAACGGACTGCTGAATCGAAAAACGTTCGTAGTAAACCCCTTCTATCTTTTAAAAAACTATCCAATGACATCCCACTCGATGATATCGGCGGGAAAAAAAGTCCATCGCCCTTTCACATGTATGGGAAACACCCGAAAAAATTGTTTTTACAAAATTTTATTTTTTCTATTTGTCGGCGCAATTAATATGTATGAACATGCCAAATTGCAGCTCTGTAGTACCAAGGATCTAATATTAGTAAATATATTCTTATTAATCCCAACAATGTTTGGCACTTGGTTTACCATTACTCGCAAACTTGAAGGGCCAACTTATGTTTTATAGTTTTCCTTTTAAATTTGATGTATATTCTACCTCTGTGAATTTTTCCACATTTTTAGAAACAACCGTTTAGCTGGTAGAGGGGGGGGACACTTGTGTTTGACAAAAATTTTAACTTTAAAAATTTATGATTCGCAAACGGAGTGCTAAATCGAAAAACGTTCTTAGTAAACCAATTCTATCTTTTAAAAAGCTATTCTTAGACACCCCACTCGATGACATTGGCGAAAAAAAAAAATTCATCGCCCTTTCACGTCACCCGAGACACCCGAAAAAAATTTTTTTTCTAAAGTTTTACTCTACAGTTCTGTCGGCGTGATTAATATGTATAACCATGCCAAATTTCAGCTCTGTAGTACCAAAGGTTTCTTAGAAAACCCGCGGACAGACGGACAGACGGACAGACGGACATGGCGAAACTATAAGGGTTCGTAGATTACTACGGAACCCTAAAAATCGGGTTTACTTGTACTGAAAAGCTATTAGCTCCGAATTTTATCAGGGGTTTTTGTTGTTGGTTTTTTATTTATTGGCAAATTTTATGGTAGCCTAAAGCCTGCTCAGGAATACAGGCTACCACTGTGCCAAGTTTCATCAAATTCCAACCAGTAGTTTTCATGTGATGCTCTATCAAACTAACAGACAAAGTCTTTAAAAATTATTTTAAAATACTCAGATTCTGAGTCACCCTGGATAACTTTTTTTATATCTTCTATGTATGTACATTTTTTTTTAACTTACGATTTTATTATAGTATAGATCTCAAAGCTGTTTAAATTACACCGGAAGTTGTCATTTGTCCCACCACCTACTAAAAACAAAACTATAATCGCTATATACTAATTTATTAGCTCAAGAAACGTAAAATAACGTAGATCCCGTTCCAATAAAATAGACACATATCAGTCCACCCAGGTGTTCTAATCAGGTGGACAATTGCTGATTGTTCCGAGATTGTTGCTTGCTGTTGGCGATACTCTCTCTCTCTCCACTAGTTATGTAATCGCGGTGCAAAAGCTGTCAAGGATAATATTTCCTGAGCGATGCTCGCTAGGCTATCCAGGGCATTAAAATCTGTCCCAGTGCGAGAAATAAGTACTTGATTTTCCTCAAAAGTTTTGAAAATTCACTTTCCTTTAAAGCTTCGTTTTTAAATTCTTGTTATTTACTTATAACAGTTTTTCTGACAGTTTAATAGTTAAAAAACAATACAATACTCTTTATTGAACACAAAAAAATTCATCATGTAGTGTACAATGCGGCGGCCTTAATGCTATAGAGCAAAAATCAACGGTATTAGGCATAAGGGCGACGCTTGAGAAATAACGGCATGGCCCCCGCTCCGAGTCGTACCTGGTGCAGCACATTTCACAGGCGATCCAACGTGGAAACGCCGCCAGCGTCATGGGCACTTTCCCACCGGGTACGACTTGGGGCGGTTTGTTTGACTAAGGTGCAAGCCCTTATTAATTTTATTTATAGATTTAAGTTAGATTAAGTAATAATTGTATGACAAATAAATAATTTTGGTTCAAAAAAAAAAAACAACTAATCAAACTTATATATCATTTGTCTTAATCTTCTTCTTATCGTGTAGGTATAGTCAAGTGAGTGGCGAACTTGGCTAACCCTGGTGACAGAGTTTTCAAACCGCACAATGGCCTCTGACTTGGTTTTAACGACTGTAGTCAATCGACAACAGCCAGGACCGACAGCTTAACGTGCCCTCCGAAGCACGGAAACGCTCGTGATAAATTGCCACTTTGGTCACCCATCAGGTTCCCTGCCTATGTGTACGTTGCTTAACCTCCCTGATCGGTTGAGATCAGCGAGAGCCACTGGGCTACGAGCGCTTGTCTTAATATGACATAGGTTTGCTTTGATTTAATAATAAAAATAGCTTATTAGCAAGGTATTGTTAATTAAAATATTTTAAAAGCCAAACGTCCACGCCAGCTTCATTGCTATTAAATAATAGGTCTTTACCTATGAAATTTCCGTTTTTCATACAATATTTTTGGAAAACTGAATTTTCCATACTAACGTTTTTGGATTTTTCTCGGGAATGCGAAATCCAAATTTAGCAAAATTTTGTGGGAAGGTTTGGACAACATTAAGTTAATTTTCATCATACTTACTCATACTTATTGTAAGTTTGTAACTGTAACAACGGTACAGCAAAAATAAGCAATGAAACGGCAACGGATGAAACGAACTATATTTGAGCTTCTTTTTCAGCAAATAAATCTAAAGTAAATATGTATTAATTTGACTCAATATCTCCGTTATATGGCCAAGGTTTTAAATAAAAATCAATTTTAGTAATAACTGTTCAATCAAATAAATTATGAATAAAATAAGGCTTGAGAAAAAATCGGCAATTTCATAGGTAAAGACCTATTATTTAAAAGGTTCAAAAAATGATGTGAGTTGAATACAACATAATTCATTGATTTGGAACAATAAGTTGAAGCTCCTATAATATAATTTATACTTAAGCTATTTTCTATGTAAGTAGTAATTGTACAATATAAAAGAAAAACTATAATAACATTCGACTACGAAGATCCCATTAATAGCTATTCAAGGCAAAACTAAAGTCAAACTGAAGTCAAAATCACTCAAACAGATTATAATGCCCTTCTGCATTTATCTTCTGCGTTACACCCTAACATTAGGTATGTGACTCAATCCTAAGCAAAGCTTGGACCAACATCCCATACATTGTAACACTTTTTATTTTATTCACTTTTATTTTATTTATAACAAGCATTCAGCCCGGGACTTCGTTCCCGTGGGAATTTGGGAAAATTATGTAGCCTATGTCCATCGGGGATTAGCTTTCTAATGGTGAAAGAATTTTTCAAGTCGGTCCAGTAGTTTCGGAGCCTATTCAATGCAATCAAACAATCAAATCTTTCCTCTTTATAATATGTATAGATATAGACTAATAGGCCTATATAGATTTGTAATATCTGTTTATTTAAAGTCGACTGACACAATATGAGGTGTAGGACGAATTAAATCAACCCATCAATTATAAGCTTCAAGTAACCTTATCCCGAAAACTTATTTGTTTAGCTGCTTTGGTCGCGACCATCATTGCCAGTTTTTTTTTAATTGTTTTTAACCAGTTGGTAATAAGCCAGACTTGTAATCGGAAGGTTGCTTCGTCTTTTCGGATTTCTGTACAGATTTTTCATTAATTATCACTTGCTCAGCGGTGAAGGAAAACATCGTGATGAAACCCGCACGTCTGAGAAAATTCGTTTTCGAAAGGCGCGGCGTGGTGGAAAATCCCTTTCGTGTTTCGAAGGGAGTGTCGTGCCCCGCGGTGGTGACGTAGGTATATGGGCTCTTCAAAAAAATCTGCGAATTAAAATGTATTTGAATAATTTAAGTACAGCAAAAAATATGTATATATTTTTTTTAATAAACGCTCACGTTATAATATGCTACTTTCTATTTATGAATTAGTAATGATGGTCGAAATGCAATTTAAAAAGCTGTAAGCAATATCGTTCGAACACTAATTGTAACTCGAGAACGGCTGGACCGATTTGTCTCCGTCCCGAATAGCAGAATAAAATAGGTTAAAACATTGGAAAATTTACGAAAACATTCCCACGGGAACAAAGTCCCGGGCGAAAAGCCAGTTTATAATATAATTAACATTTAATATAGTATATTTAAAATATTTCATATAATTAAATTATAAAAAGAAAATAAGACTGGATTGTACTACATTTCCACGGAAATGAAGTAACGCGGATCGTCTTGGGCCTTTTAACAATAAAATCTTCCAAGTAGCGCCATCTACCCAAACTGCGTTGAACCAGGTACATGGCTTGTTGTCTATTAACTTAGGCGCACAGGTGTTATATCGCTTAGTTGATAAACTATCTCGATAGGCGGTGTTAGTGTAGATGAAAATTGTTTCGGGAAATACACTGGGCGTCAAAAATAAGTAGTACACTTTTCAAATTGCAATTACTCCTAAACTATAGTAGTTACACTTATGAAATAAAAAGCAGTTTATAGTAAACTTAACGAAACTTAAGAAAAGGACAAGGAAGTCCGGTAGTCGAGAATCGTTAAGTTATTCACTTAACGATTTTAACAGTCGGAATCCATCAAAAATCCGGCTTCTTAATAATGGGTAGATTTAGCGACTTCCAGACAGTCCTCGGGTGATCTCTGAAAGCGGAACAAATGGAGTGGGCAAAGTGCTTTTTGCCTTCCAGAGATTTTTCCTAGCTAGAGGGTGCTTTGGTTTTTGTCGTACACTTGGGAAGAGTCTGTGTAGTTGCCGCTTTCTAAGTTTTTCTGCATAGGGGGTGCCGGATTTTAATGCTTGTGAGTTAATTTCATCAAAGCTTGTAACTTTCCACAATGCAGAAATGCAACTCGCTCTTGACCCACACTGAGAAAGGAGTTCGTAAGTATATACTGACATTATATACTACTAACGTAACTAAAGAGTTTTGTTGACCATCAAAAACTTACCAAAATCTATTATTGACAGGTTATTATTGTAACGGTTTTACTATAGACATTCAGTTGTTTTTGCTATGCGAATTTAAACAATCATTTCTGAAATGAATGATCTAAAGTCTAAAAAACTTGTTAGTAAATAAATAAAACGGGCAAGTGCAATTTGGACTCTCGCACGAAGGGTTCCGTACTATTACCTTTAAAACCAGCCAAGTGCGAGTCGGACTCTATAAAAACCATAATCCCTATAAAAACGGCAAAAAAATCACGTTTGTTGTATGGGAGCCCCATAAATATTTATTTTATTCTGGTTTTTAGTATTTTTTGCTATAGGACCAATAGAAATAAATCATTTGTGAAAATTTCAACGGTTCATGAGATACAACCTCGGACAGACTTTCTGTAAAGACGAGCAAAAAATCACGTTTTTTGTATGGGATCCCCCTTAAACATTTATTTTATTCTGGTTTTTAGTATTTGTTGTTATAGGGCACATAGAAATACCTCATCTGCGAAAATTTCAACTGTCTAACTATCACGGTTCATGAGATACAGCCTGGTGACAGACGGACGGACGAACGGACGGACAGCGGAGCCAAAATAATAGGGTCCCGTTTTTTTCCTTTGGGTACGGAACCCTAAAAACAAAATGCTGTAGACTATTTAAATCCGTAGGAACGCTCTATTGCGCTATTTTTGTTCTTAATCTCGTACGATGTTAAGTAGGAGCCAAATAATAGTAGTTTTAATTTTTATACAAGTTTTGGCGTTTTCTGATAAACTTAAGGCTGAAGACGTGGCCCTGCAAAAATTAAGGGACGTGTGCGTTGGACAGATCGCTGCTAAAAAATGCTCTCAGAGACGAAGAAAAGTGACGACGTTCGATATTCCTACCCTAATGTCGAGACGTTCAGACGACGACGAGCTGTTTTCAGAGAACTCAATTTTCTTCATAGACACATCGTGCGACGGAAATTTTGGGTTGATTCAGGCGTGTACCGTCTCAGCCGCGGCACTGTTGAATCCAAACTATTCTGTAAACATCCTCTTGTTTGGGAATGCTAACAAGAAATCCATAAATCACTCATATCTTGGAGAAACTGTACAACTGCTTAGCAATGTCTTCTTGTACAAAATAAATTTGCAATCTTATTTCAAGAATACTCCTTTAGAAAAATTGATGATCCAGATACGAAATTGTCTTATCCAAGTGTACCCTCAAATCCTAAGTTATGTGACGCTTAACCTTTTCGGAGGTGTTTATCTGGATTGGAACATTTTGGTAACAAAACCATTTGAGTTGTTACCACAAACCACGAATTTTATTGCAAAAGTAGACAAGAATATCCTCGGGACAGGAATTTTGGCGCTCTCAAAAAGAGGGAAACTGGGGCGAAATATCTCAGAAGCAATAATAAGGTTGGTAAATAGCACGAGACATCTTGTTTATACATATTTTGTGATATCTATTGTCTCAGATTTTGTTATTGAGTTTGGGTTTGCTCTTGACTATAATCTAGCCCAGGGGCAAAGATTTGGTCAAGGACATAGCAAACTCACCCAGAAGACGCCTAATCACTCGAACTTTATTATATGAGCCCGAAATACAGACGCAGGCAGTGAATTCCATTCCTTAGTGGTACGCCATATAAAAAATTAGGAGAAGCGCTCAGTGGGTCGTTCTTCTTTTTTAGTGACAATCAATTGGTGTTTCTCAGTTTTTCGAGTTTATCAACCGATTTCAGTGTTAGATATTTTTTTCATTTAATTTGCATTTAATTTTTATTTGGAACATTTAATCTTTGTTTTCATGCCTATAATGTTTTTTTATGCTGATTTTCGAGAAAACACTGTGACAGAGTGGTCCTTTTTGGGTAGGACATCATTATAAATTACTACTCTGTCACGGTATTTAATGAAAAATAAACACACATAAAAAAATATTGGCTACAAAAAGTTAAAGGTATAAAGTGATGAGGATATAAATTCAAACAATATGACACAAAATGAAGTGAGTGACCGACCATTGTCGCTAAAAAAGAAGAACGACCACGGTACGGATCCGAGGAATCTTGACAAGGTGAGGGTGGTACCCTGCGGTGCGGCTTGACGTCCGGTAGAAGAAAGAGGCAGGTGGAATTAGCTAATGTACCTTACCTCATGAGCACACGAGCGAATTTTAATAAACCGTTTGGTACTATAGATACTATAGATACCAACCTAAGCATTTTTCATAAACGAAAACGGGACCTTCAATAATAAAACTGCAGTGATAAAACGGAATTCTAAAAGTGCAACGAGAGTTGAGGCAAACGTGGTACTATAACTGACTCAATTTTTGCATCTAGGTTGTTTAATTTATGTTTTATCTAAATTGGAATAAGATAATCGTCTTCAAAAAAAAAGGAGGAATCATCGACTGCATTCAACTTTCCAGTATGCAAATATTATGTCTGTGTGCGCCTAAACTCACCTCAACTCTCATTGCACAACATACATGTATACGTTCACGCCTATAATCCCGAACGGGATAGGCAGAGCATCAGTGATTCTAGAACCACCAGATGCCACGTTTGATACAAATTTTGAAGGTAATCAAATGGAACAAGATGCGTAATGGTGAAAGGTGGTCAGCGTTTCGCCCATTATACATCAAAACCCTCGCATCCCTCTTACAGACTTTTACTGTATACCTGGGAAGAGTGAGGTAACTGGCACATCCTAAGTTTTTCTTTCACTTCCAGTCCAGCCTGGAAGAAACCTATACAATAAGACTTTTATTTAATTTAAATTCTGATACAGAAAATACAGTGATGCTTTTTTGAGTGGAGACTGGGAGATTAACAGTACAAAAATAATCACTGAAGTATTTCGACAATTTTGTGGCTGTAGCGTGAAACAGATGTCTGCTGCTGTCTGCAAGGAGGGTTATGAAAGTAAGTTTTTCTATAAAAACATTTTAAAGTTTCATTTCAAACTCAAAACTGTTCTGGAAAACTATGGTAAGTACTAAAATATTCTATGTTTTAACTCAGTGGTTCCTAACCTTTTCAATATGGATTGACTTATTATGAGAATAGATTTTAGCCCAAATACAAACAAAACAAACAAACACAAATGTCTTTATTAGTCATAAATTGTATAAACAATTATTTAAGTCAAAATAGTAAGTGGTTGGTATTGTTTTGCATACTCAATTTTTTTTTTGTTTTGTTTTGCTTATGCGCATCGAATAAGTCATGTTCCACATTGAGAAACTTTTTCAGTGTAACCAAAGTTGCAAAACCACTCTCATATCCATAGGTGGCGGCAAAGGGTATAAGCGTTTTTAAATCATTTTAAATCTATCTACACTAAAATATTTGGCACCAGTTTTTCGCCAAATTTTGAAACTCGATTTTGCAAGTAGTACTCTCGCATAGTCTAAGGAATGCACGGTTATCTATAATTTTTACTTTCTACCTAGCTAAGATTATTAGATTTGATATTATTTATTCAGTTCTTTGCTATCCCCACATGGTATAATTACCTCCAGGTTCGGAACCACTGTTTTAACTGCTCCCAGAACAGCCAATAGTATCATAGTATCATATATACTATTCAACAACCTTATACATCATTGAAATTAGCTGAAATTTTGATATTTATTGATTTAGTGTCATAGTTGATTGTGTCCCCACATTCCCAATCAAATTTATTTTTCATGATTTTAGGCAGCTCTTTAGCGATTCTACTTTTTTATAGTTCGTAACCCTATTGTTTTTCAGAATTCGAAATATACAATCCAAACTATTTTTACCCGATACGTCGTAAAAATTTGAAGACTTTCTACTTGGCCTCTCAAGAAGAAATATCGGACGAACCGTTTGGATATTACATTTGGAACTCTGATTCAGTCGAGCGGCCGATATACAAAGAGACTTTATTAGGGAAGTTGGTTGAAGCCTACTGTCCTTACAACCACAAAATTCAAAGGGAACTCATGACTTTGTTCAATACACCGAATCAATTCGAATAATATGTTAATAAATAAATAAAATTAGTATTTATTTTCTGTGTAAAAAAACTTTAGCCTACTTACAGGAAAAACTAAGCTTGTATATCACAAATATATGGTGATATAAACGGATAGTAAGCATCACCCTATATCATATAGTACCTAAACTAAGTATATTATTATGCATATGTCACTGGAAAATTTTAAAAACCGTAATATTACAACTTTACTAATTAAATTATAATCTCCCGTGGTATTACAATTTGCCTACTAACATTACAATCTAACGCAATTTTAAGGGCCGCCTGTATGCAATTAGGATAAGTTAGGTTAGGTTAGACTTCAGTTAGGTTGAATTAATATTATAAAAAGTCTGTCAATGTGTACAAAATTGAGGAAACTTAAAATTAAGATAAATACTAAAAAGTATCAATTTTTAACGATATGTCAACCACTTAATTTTCACGTTTTGGAACTTTTTCACAATTTAATAACTTGTGTTGCCGCCTCGGGCTCTAATTACAGCTTGGATCCGGTTTGGCATGCTGAACACTAAGTTTCGGAGGCGGTGTTGGGGAATATTTTCCCATTCTTCTATCAGCGCATGTTTTAGAGCCCTGAGTGTGGCAGGAGGTGGACTGCGCCTTCTGACTAGCCTCCCAAGCTCATCCCAGGCGTGTTCAATCGGGTTGAGATCTGGGCTTCTCGATGGCCAAGCCATCAAGTTGATGCCAACCTCCTGAATGTACTCTTGTACGTGGTGAGCAGTGTGTGGCCGGGCGTTATCATGCATTAGGATGGCTCCATCACCCATATTTATTAAATATGGCCCTGCATACTCGTTGAGGATCTCCGAGGCATATCTTTCACCAGTCAAAGTCCCATTTTCTATTACCACAAGCTCTGTGCGACTCTCTGAAGAGATACCAGCCCATACGTGTACAGAGCCCCCGCCATATTGGACTCTTTCCGAGATACAAGCTTGAATGTATCGCTCACCGGGTCGTCTGTAGACTCTCCGCCGTCCATCTGAAGTGTATAAAGAGAATCGAGACTCATCTGTGAATAAAACTCTAGCCCATTCTTCTTCGCCCCATTGTACGTGTTGACGGGCGTAGCGTAGTCTTGCTACGCGATGCTCTGTCTCAAGTTTGGGGCCATTTGCTGGTCTTAGAGGCTTCAGGTTAGCTTCAGCAAGTCTTCTTCTCACTGTACTCTCACTGATGTAGTCTGTTCGGGTCCGAAGAAGCTGTTGCTGAACCTCAACTGCATTAAGGTGTCGATTTCTTAACACAGTGGAAACAATAAAGCGATCTTCTCGGGTACTTGTGCACCTGGGTCTGCCATTACCTCGTCTCCTTAGATGGTTTCCAGTCTCTTCGTACCTTTGCTTTACTCGCTTAACCGTTCTTAAAGTTACACCCACCCTCCTTGCAGTACGACGCATACTGATGCCCACTTCGAGAAAAGCTAAGATTCTTGCACATTCTTCTGGTGAAAGAGGCATGATTAGTCAAATTTACTCTCTGAAGATACCTATACTTTTCAATTACAATTGCTTTATCAGCAGCGAATGTGTCAAACACAAAAATCCTAAGTAAGACAACACCTTTCAACAGTTTAAAAAAAGTGTTTTTATTTATTCGTTTTTTTTAAAGTCAAGCATTATAAGTTCTTATAATGCATGAAGTTTTTATTGAATAAGATTAAATTTTCTTTTTAACCTTTTTTGTTTCAAAGGTCTAAGTTTTATAGTTTGGGAGAAATCGCAATTTTAAAACTGTACTACTTATTTTTGACGCCCAGTGTATATTATGCAACTAGAAATAGGAGAGAACTAGTGTAGAGACAACTATCATACATAGACCAAAAAATTTGCGTATTAACATTTATAATATATGTATATAAGCGTGAGTGTGTATGTGTGTGTGTGTGTATGTGTGTGTGTGTGTGTGTGTGTGTGTGTGTGTGTGTGTGTGTGTGTGTGTGTGGATGTGTGTGAGACAAAAATTTAGCTAGACGGTGAGTTTCAGCTGGTTTATTAATTTATTTCTGTAGCAGGTCTTCGACTTTAGAAATATATCGATGTCACAAAATAGTTGGTTGTATGCTTTACATATACGATCAACAGGGTTATTACGAGCATAATTAGTACGATATGACTTTGTAGTAAATAATTTGCGAGATGTGTGTCTAGTACGACGCAAGGAGACATTAAATTGAATAAGGGACAACAAAGCCAGACTACCCAAAGGTTGTGTAGAATGCTGTGCAAAAGGAGTTGATCTAAAAGGAGGCGAGGATCGGAAAGAGAAAGAACATTATAGTGAGTACATCGATCAGAGTAGCTACTGTTTTAAAGTCTAAGTAGTTGAGAAACTTTTACTGTATAAGTTTAATTTTGTTTTGATGAACCTGATAATTAGGTGACCAAATGCGGCAAGCAAATTCAAGGATGCTGTGATCACATGCAAAATATAATTGTTTTATACAAGAAATGTTTCAACTGGTTTGCATACATGCATTATAAAACACATTACTACAGGGAACTCGAACATACTTTTTATATTATACGCCAGTCATATTTAACACGAGAAATGTCTAAACCAACAAACTAATGGTTAATTCTAATTTTAATATATGTTGTTAGGACCACTACCAGTATCGTATATATTTGCAGCTTCGAAAGATCTGTTCTAACTTTGCAGCGCTAGAAAAACCGCGAAATTTTCGCACTTTTTTTAGTATTCTCAATATAAATCCTGAAGTATGCGTTTAAAATTAAAATTTATAAGTTTTTAAAGCAGAATAAAATTGACAGAACCAGCTCTGTACTAACCGAGAAAGTACAAAAAAAAAATAAAAAAAATACAGAAAAGTGAATTTTTAAAAAAAGCTGATAATACCAGGTGGCTGCCAGATCTCAAACGAACAATATGTTTCGTTTCACGCAATGTTTTTAACCAAAAAATTGCAAAATTTCGCGATTTCCCTGGTAATTTACCTGAATTCTCAGGAAGCACAGCACAGGTCTTTCGAAGCTGAAAACTTGGATATACGATACTGGTAGTGGTCCTAACAACATATTAAAAATCAGAACTAGCCGTTTGTTTGTTAGTTTAATATTCGATATGACTGGCGTATTTATACATGCACGCCACGCCGTTTTTTACAACATTGCTGGAGCGTTGTATCGTTCCAAATTTGTATTTCTTCTTCCGTAAAGAACCCTGCACAAAATGTTCGGGAAAAGCCGTTCGGTCGATTTGGCTGAAATTTTGGGAAAATATAGCCTATAAATCGGTGATCAATTGTCCAAAGTTTCAACGTTCAAAAGTTCCAACGCAAATAAGCTTGATATGCCGCCTTCGCACCGACTTTAAAGAGATCAGTAGGTAATACGTAGGTCATTAATAATGATTTTGTCTTTATTATTTGTTTTTTTTAAAGTAAGTAGGTAGTTAGCTGTTTTTCAATATCAAGTTTATAAAAGACTGCTCTGCAAAGTTGCTCTGTAAATAAATTGTCAACACAATACGTACTATTTATTGCTCACCCAAAAACGTAATTATATTATTATAATTTAATAAACACACCACATCTGATAGTGTACAATGCGGCGGCCTTATTACTACAGAGCATATGAAAATGATGTTTATAGTTTCATATGACTTAACATGAAAATTATGTTTATAGTTTCAACATTTAATTTATTTTTTAAACTGTTCATTATTTAACGTGAAACTTTGCACAATTGATCACTGATATAAGGGCTATATTTTTCCAAAATTTCAGCCAAATCGAGCAAACGGCTTTTCACGAACATTTTGTGCGGGGTTCTTTAATATTTCGCGTGTTCTTTTTTCAAAAATAATGACAATATTTCCATATATGTTTGAGAAAAACAGACTATGATATGCTTAGTACTGGTTCACGCAGTAACAAATTATCAAACATAGGGTATAATATGCAAGTGTTCATATTGAAACGCAGGTGCGGTGAATCCAACCACGCCCTCAACCGCGCTCGCTTCTTCAAAACGCTGGTTCATTTTTCAATGAAACTGAGTTTTGTAATTCAATTCTTAAAATAGAGAGAAATTTGAAAATGGAACATTCGTACTTTTACTTTTAAATACCTAATCAAATTTTCATTAAACTGTAACTGGCCAGCCTCTCATATATAAATAAAAAAAACATCGTAGTCGTATAATTATTCGAGTGACCTAGTACTTATTTTATCAATTGTTTTTTTTTGTGTTCACAATGTTTTAAGTTAGTTTACTTGTTAGTTTACCCAAATTATTAGTTTTAGTTTAAATTACATAGTTTTGTTTCTTAAAATTACTTCAATCACATGTGATTTTGGGCTACATAACAGAGGTACATAACTCTTTATGTTATGTATCCCAAAGCTACATAAAATTACACTTTATAGCTATAATTATGGAGCTATTTCCGAACACTGTATTGTAAACAAATGGAACGAGTCGGCCGCGATTTGCGATGGGAGAGCAGATTGCAAAAACCGACTTCAAAAAGCGGAAAATAAAGACAAAATATTATTTAATGTGCTACGTAGTACCTGCCCTGCTGATCTGTTTGAAGTCGATTCCAAGCCAAATAAGCTTGATAGGCCACCATCGCACAAATAGTTGTCTTTATGTTTCGCTTTTTTGAAGTCAGTTAATTTTTTTTTTCTAAAACGTTTATTTATTTTTCTATTTTTAGAGTAGACAATAGAAAGTATACACAGCGCTTTAGGTAAATCTCTTTCAATCTCTCGGGTGGTTAATCAGTCCATGAAACTGAACAGCTTTCCCCCAATAATAGGTCAAAATACGATAAAAAAAAATTGAGCTCTCACACAAACTTCATCAGCATATAGCGCATTTTGTATGGGAGATCAAATTTTTTTTTCGTATTGTGTCCTAGTTCAGTTTCATAGACTGATTTAGCACTCGAGAGGTTGAAAGATATTTACCTAAACCCTGATAAGAAACAATGTAAGTGCCTATTAAATTACACGCAGCTACCCCGTGCTACCCTGGCTACTCTGAGCTTCCTAGTTTACCAGGACCTGCGACGCTCCTCCTACCGCGACTCCACTCCGTGCCATTCTACACACTTTTTACTCTCCTTACCACCTTCATTGTTCCCTTTTACCTCGAGCCGAATTGAAGGGAAGCTATTTCTACCTATATATTATGTGGTTTTAAATTACCGAAAATGTAGGATGTAAATCAGCTCATGAAATTGAATAACTTTCCCCATAAACCACAGCTGTCAATATGAAAAAAATGGGCATCTCTCCATACAACTCGATAGATCTGTTGCTTGCCGTAATACAGCGTGAAAAAAATTTTTTTCTAATGTGTTCTGTAAGTGATTTTGCAGCTCTAGCATGATAACGACGAACTCGCGCTCGGCTCACGCTGAAACTTCACTTTGATTGCGCGAGGGTCCCGCGCCAAGGCTTGCTCGCCCTAAGGCGTTGTCAATGTTGACATTTTGACATAGGACCGCGGTGTTGTCGCGGCGCTGTCACTATCATACTCGGCCTGCTGGTTCTGAATTTTGAATATAGCTGGGAGGTTTTTTATCACGCTGTATAAGAAGTCGAAAACTTTTTTGAGAAGTTCATATGGGTCTATTGGGAAAAGTTGATTAGTTTTATGGGGAGAATCACCCCCTAAAGTTTCGGTAAATAATTTAAAATCATCCTCAAATTTTTTTGCTTAATATAAATTAACACAAACTAAGTAGTTTATTTTTTACACCAGTATTGTCATGGCAACGTGAACTTTTTTACCACTTTAACTATCCTTGCTATTTACAGGATGTAATAGATTTAAAATGGAAAAGCTTAATTTCATGGATGATATAGTAACAAAATAAATACCGGTGGCTTTAAACGCATATCACTTAATTTAGCCAAACATTTTTTTAAAGCAAATAGCCTTAATAAAGGCCACGCACGAGTTAAGAATTGGTACACATAAATATCGGTATCCTATGGATGTAAATGGCACAAAATGTGCATGGCATGCACATTGGCTCTTATGTACCTATACCTTATGATCGTGGAATCGAAATTAGATAAATATTTTTTTTTCACCTCCTCCACCTCGAAAAGAGAGCTTGTCAAAATCAGAGAGCAAAATCGTTGTTTGCTGCGAGTATTTTTTGAGCGAGAAAAAAAGTGATTTGAATTTGGAACGCTAACTTTGAAATGACTTGGCATGGTGATTTGTTCTGAAACTAATTTAGGCCTATCAAATCATGAAATTTTATATTATTTATTGAAATCGAAATTACAAAAATGTGTTTAATATTGATCATTTAAGGTTTACTGGTTTTCTAAAACCACTGATGCTCTGCCTACCCCGTTAGGGATTACAGGCGTGAGCGTATGTATGTATGTATATTTAAGGAAATAAAAGTCTATTTTATATAAATTCTAATAAACAATGTAGTTTTCCAAAAAAATATTTTTAACTTTGTAAAAATGTTACGAAGTGCAATTCCTGAAAAATGCAATTCTTCTGGCCACTTTAAAAAAATAACAAAACACACAGCTATTTGTCAATTAAAAAAAATTAAAACACCGACAAATGTGATAGTTTTGTCGCTGTAGAGGTGAAAAGTGATGTGTTAAACACGAGAGCAAGTTTTTTTGATCTCGTGCTTTTAAATCACTCGCTAGGCTCCGAAGTCACTGTAGACTACTTCGCTAGCTCGTGATTTAAAGATTGCACTCAGGTAGCAAAAACCAACTTTGCTCTCTTGTTGAACAAATAACTATTTTCTACTGTAGCAACTGTTAAAAATGATACAAAATGGTGCATTGTGATGAAAACATAGTCCAGAAACTGTACACAAAAAACAAACAATTTCAGAATATTGCGGTCCTACTCGGCTATAGGCATTTTGTAGCACGAGTATGACACAGATTGTATTTTTAACAGGCTTATGCTTATTATCGTACGGTCGTGCATTCCTTTGCAATTGCAGTAATATCAATTTTGTTATCATGCTCTTTTACCTATAAATCGATTGTCTTGACTTAAGTGCAAAGAGAAACAACATCAGGATATAATAAAACAATTTTTATTTTTATTAACTTACTTGATGTATTGAAGTCTTTATGTTTGATAGGTAGGTAGATCCCATAATAATTTTACATATTTTTATTTATGAAAACTAAAACTAAAGATAATTATGAATAATAGATATGAAAGAAAACAATTTCATGTAAAGGATAAATAATACAAGTGAGCGTTCATTTCTTAGTTTGCAAATTACTGTACAAGTAGCAAGATGCATCTTGAGTACCTTACCATTTTATTGCAGTTTGTTGCTTTTTCGCAACAGAATAATTGGTCATCAATGTGTAGTATATCAGTGTTAGCTGGCAAATCGTGTTATGGAAAAAAAGTGTACGATGACATCCCTTCTATAGACGAGAGAATAGCTCCAGTCGCTAACGACTCTATCTTCTTTATCGATACCTCTTGTGACGGTGAACTGTCTTTAAGAAAGGCGTGTTCTATTGAAAGCGCTGCCAGAACAAACCCTGAGAGAGAGGTCATTATACTGTTTGTCGGGCCCGTCACCACCCGCAGTTTGATCACATCCTCCTGTTGGGAAATATTAAAGTACAGAAACGTAAATATCTACAGAATAAACCTACAAACGTATTTTAAAGGCACACCTTTGCCAGTTTCAGAAAAACGACGTTGTATCTACCAGCGCCTGTCTGATATATTAAGATTTGTAACTTTATTTAAGTACGGCGGCATTTTTGTCGATATGCATGTAGTTGTGCTTAAATCTTTTAATTTGCTGAAAGAAAACAGGAATTTCGCGGGACAAATAAATATTTACACTATCGGATCAGCGGTCTTGGGTCTTTCCAAAACAGATGTTGGTCGGAAAATATCTCAGAAAATATTAAGGTATTACTTTATTTTCTTTAAAATGTATTGTATTTTTTAAAACGCTTACCCGCGTGAGGGATATTCATGTAGCTCAGGCCAGCAGACCGACGGAACTTAAACAATGAATTTAGGTATTCTATGTGTGCCAATGTATAATGCCTTTCCAGTGCCTATTGATGCCAAAAGAACCATATCTAGAGCCATCATAGTTTAAGAAATATAAAAAAAAATAGGTCGTTGTTTGTGGGGCTGATCCCAGCAGACCCACCTCTCGTATACGGAAACGGCTAAAGTTAGAGACATGGTTCTAGTTCTAAGCTTTAATGCTTTAATTGGTGCCATCGAGATCTAAAGTTTCAAAACTAGTGCTTCAAGCGTTTCGGAGCTATAAAACGATCTTGGTGTGCCTGCTGGGTGGAGGGTTCAACGCAGCAGACCCAACATGATAGCTCCAAAACTAAAAGGTAATTGGTATGACATCTCAAATCAATGTTTAGTGTGTCATTAGTGCCTTAGAATAACATAAAAATATCCGTTAAATTTCACATCCAAACATAACAGTTGAACCTCTCAAAGTTCTCCATACCTTTTAACAACCGAGGTACAGTCACGCTCAAAACTCAATTTATTAGGTTACATATGTCAAGAAATAAACTGCCAATTTCTTACTTCAGATGTCACCTCTGTTTGACTGATCCAAAAATTTGACGTGAAGTTGTCATTCTCCATACTATTTTCTTTAAAGGCTCTATGATACAGTCTCTAAAGACAAAAATAAACATAAAATAAATCAAACTCATAATTATATAATTTATATGATATTAACTTACCCATTAAGAAATTATTTTTTAACTCTTAAATATTTTATTCCCAATCTTATACACAGTCACATAGTACCGAGATATATTTGTAATACAAGTTAAGACGATAATGTACACCTAATAAAATCTGAACATATATTTTTAGTAGGTATATCAATTTCAAACTACCGAATTTTTTATTTAGGTACTTAGCGCTTAAACTGTGCAAATAACTTATAAACCCCGCACGCAGGCAAGGGGGAAGACTTAGTAGGTACATAAAAGGTCACTTGGTGGACAAAAGTCACCCTTACGAACATTTCAAATAAAATACAAGCTTGTAAAAAAGACATTGAATCCATATTGTATCAACAATCACGTAAAAACTATTGATCATGTGCGCGACTGATTCATTTTGAAATGTATGCATAACTTTCAGAGGCTATTTGTTATGTTTGGAAGTTAAATGAAACAGATATTTTTATGTTATGCTAAGGCACTAATGACACACTAAACATTGATTTGAAATTTCATACCAATTACCTTTAGTTATGTAGCTATCGTGTTGGGTCTGCTGTGTTGAACCCTCCACCCAGCAGGCACATCAAGCTCGTTTTATAGCTCCGAAACGCTTGAAGCACTAGTTTTGAAACTTTAGATCTCGATGGCACCAATAAAAGCATTAAAGCTTAGAACTAGAACTATGTCTCTAACTTTATCCGTTTCCGTGTACGAGAGGTGGGTCTGCTGGGATCAGCCCCACAAACAACGACCTATATTTCTTAAACTATGATTGCACTAGATATGGTTTTTTTGGCATCAATAGGCACTAGAAAGGCATTATACTCGTACATTGGCATACATATGATACCTAAATTCATTGTTTAAGTTCCGTGGGTCTACTGGCCTGAGCCACACCGTTACTCACAAATAATTTTTATGAAAAGAAAAATATTCGGCGCGAATGGGACTTGAGCCCACGACCCCAGGGTTAGAGCTCCTGGTGCTCTAAACGACTGAGCTAGGATCGTGGGTTAAAGTCCCATTTGCACTGAATATTCTTCTTCCCTAAAAATTATTTATGAAATATGTTCATAACATAGAACCTGCCTTCTTTTCTAGCTTTTATGACTTCAGTATTAAAAATAAAGGCCCCTTGGAAAACCCCAATGACATACTTACACAAATTGTAAAAGCATACTGTAAAGCAACTTCAGTTGATGAAATTTCTACTTCTGGTTGTAAAGGTATGCTTTGACAGGATTATAAGTTTATTACGAACACTTATACAAGGTGTAAGGGACAGCTTAGCAATAACCGAAACCTTAATTTCAGACCATCATTCTGAATGATTTTCTAGTGGAATTTTCCTCAGGACATGTTCATAAATTTTTTTAAATATTTTCTGCCATATAATAAAATAATTTATCCGAGTCCTATCAATGTTGTAACAAAACCTTATAATAACAGCGCTTACTGATAGCAGCTGCAGCGTAGCATTGTCTCACACTATTCCGACATTGCGGAACTAGCAATGTCGGAATAATTTACGTATTAGGGTCAAACATATTCGACATATACCAGAATGCTAATCAAACTCATCATAAGTTTATATTGACTGACATATTTTAGTAAGTAACGTAACAAGCGTGTTCAGTAATGTGTCACGTGAGCCCACTTGAAACACGAGCGATGCAAGGAAATGTCCAAAATAAGATTGATTTGCATTTATTCACATTAAATGGACACTATAAAGACTTGCTACTCAACAAACTCTCTTTATTGCGTTAGATATTTTTCCAGTATTTTATTTACTTTTTATAATTAATTTAAAATCATAACATATATTTGTTCTCTGAAAGAAAGGCTACTGGCTGGTTAGTTAAAAAAAAAAAATTTAAAATACTTACGCCACATGTGAGTTTTATCTACATATTAAAACGCTTTACATACATAATTGTGCAGCTATTTCTAAGTAGAAACTGTTGTAAAATATTTTATGCTTTTGTGACTTTTTGATGGAACTGCTCTTTCATATATTAATAGCTGTCCGCGGTACAGGAAAAAATATGTTATAATATGTCCAAGCTGTTACTGCAAATGTCATCGGAGTCCATCCAACAATTTTTGTGTGAAGGAGTAACAAATATCCATCCATCTATCCACCCTCAAAAACTTTCGCATTTTGTACGGTGGACAGAGTTTTATTTCTAGACATGTTTAATTTTCACAGGTTTTGCACTCTATGAAACAAGATATTTTTATCCGATGAGTGTGGCGAATTGGAAAACGTATAGTGCTACATTTGACGGTGAAGTTCCCCCAGGTTTATTTGGTTTTTACATTTGGGACTACGATCAGAGAGTTATGGTGGAGGAACAGATTAATGCAGAGAACTATTTGAACCCACGGCTCATGTCTTTGGTGTGTCCGAGAACTACTAATGTTACTCTATCCCACGGAAAATCACCTTTAACCAAGCAATTACTTTAATATGTCTCATTTAGAAATAAAAATGTATGAGAGTAGTTATCGTAGTACTTACCGCATTAATATGGAAAACCTGTAATTTTGTTTGTTTTTTAACAATAAATTAAAAAAGAAATACATATAAATAAGCGAATAAATAAACATTGGCAACTATTCTCAAAGAATTTCTGGTAAAAATTATATGAAATGTAAAAAAAAATGTTGTTCATGAGTGCAAATTAATAATTTGGGTTTAAAATTCATTTGGTTTATATACTATTAAACGAGCTATAAGATAACCTTTTGATTGATAATGGTAAATGACATTATCACTTTACACTTGACACTTGAAAGGTTAGACAAAAACCGAATTTGACCAGTGTCGTCGTTAGGAATACTACTCAAGGCACAATCAAACTAGTACTTTAGGTACTATTTTTAAATTGCAGTTGATATGTTGACGCTCACCAGCCGCTAAATTGTTTAATTGTTAATTAAACAATTAACTGTTTAATTATTAACACTAATAACTATTATGTTATTTATTTGGTGCGTAATGTATTCATGTCAACATTTTCAAAAAAGTCGAATCCTCCATCTTGGATTTTAAAATAGATGATTTCTTTAAAACCAGCATCCCTAAAAACCTACTAATTTATGATCCTTAAACCTTAAATTATTAGATATAAATATTTTTAAAATGTCACCATTAACTGTTTGTAAATTTTACAGAAACTGATTCATTATTTATTCATAGCGATTTTTTACGTAATCTCTACGATCAGTACGTAAATTATACGATTTATGAAACAATTTACTTTAACAAACTAAGTCAAAACGAAAGAAATGCTTTAAACAAAAAAAACGCCACGCAATCAAAGGCCCACACTATAATTTTGAAGCGCTCGTAGCCCAGTGGCGCTCGCTGATCCTAACCGATCAGTGAGGTAAAGCAACGTACACAGAGGCAGGGAACCTGATGGGTGACCAAAGTGGCAATTTATCACGAGCGTTTCCGTGCTTCGGAGGGCACGTTAAGCTGTCGGTCCCGGCTGTTGCCGATTGACTACAGTCGTTAAAACCAAGTCGGAGGCCATTGTGCGGTTTGAAAACTCTGACGCCAGGGTTAGCCAAGTTCATCACACACTTGACTACACCTACACGAAAAGAAGAAGATGACTAGAATTTTCCCTGTGTTCTTGGGATCTTGGGGCACAAAAAAGACAGCCTCAAATAGAAACACACAGAACCGGTATTTGCTTTTTATACAAATGAGCATCGAATTAGGAAGCAGTGCCACTTAGCACTAAACCAAACAAGGAAAGACATGCTTACAGATGACAGTGACAGCCAGCTACAATTATCGGTTGTACGTCGATCGTAGATAGTAAAGAGTAGATCCCCTGGAACGATCACATCCGCACTTGCGGCAGGCGTACTGAGGGTACGTTGCAGGATGGAATCCTTCAATATCATGCCTTTTAGCTCGTTTTTCGGCTAAATTAAGAAACCAGGCAGTGTCATGGGTTTCGCAAATGTCTGAGATAATTTTCCTCCATTTATTGCGAGATGAAGGGAGATCCTCCCACTTGTCGCGATCGATATAAAACCACAGCATAGGACGTCCTACATTACGTTTCACAATTGCGGCTTGGCTCAACAAAGTTTGTCTGGGCAATCCATAATTGTCCATACGTGCAGATGCCCTAGCCACCGCAAGAGTTTCTGTTAAGTAAAGCGGTAATGCTAGGCGTCTGTGTAGCTTTAGCACACTTCCATTTGTTACCCTTCCCTGTCCTTCCATGTAATGTTGAGAATGCTGCGAAAGTATTTTAAAATGTCGCCTCTTCATACAACCTGTGCGGTTAGCTTTTGTATGGGAAACCGGTTTAAAAAAAATGTATTAGATTCTTTGGGGAAAATCGTTCAGTTTCATGGGAAGAATACAGTTATAAATAAACGCCACACACTCAAAGGCCCACACTTTTCCCTTGTGTCGTGGGTCCCTCGGAACATACATAAAGACAAACACAAACATCCATGACCCGAGAACAAACATCTGCTTTTTACACAAATATTTGCCCCGGCTGGGAATCGAACCCAGGACCCGTCGATCAAGAAGCAGCGCCGCTACCACTCGACCAAACCGGCCAGCAAGTAATATAAATTAACATACATAAAATGACTATAATAATATGACTTAAGAGTATACAGTAAGCACACGTCATTGTTTATATTTACATATGCCTTTTCAATCTTTCACCTATCACACGGAAAGCGGAAACGATCTATTCATTATGCCCACCCGCCACTTTATATAAAGAAGCGATGATTAATGATACAACCCATTGTAACAGTTGATATCGGCAAATAATGTTATTGGCACGAGGAATTTTATTATTAGTTTTAATCGTGATTAATGTAGAAACGAAAGGAGCATTTGAATTCAGGAACTCGACAAAATGTATTGTTTCACCAAGGCCGGGTGAGTCCTGCTTCGACGTAGATATACTTAACGATATACCTACGATCGAGGAGAGAAACAAGTTTCTTCCGAAAAATGCTATCTTTTTTATACATATATCCTGCCACAGCACATTGGATAGGCAACGCATGTGTTCCGTGGAGTCGATGGCACAGGCGAACCCGAAGAGGGAGGTGATTGTGCTGTTCCTCGCACCAGTTAGCACCGGCTGTCTAAGCTCATCGTCAGGATTCGAAATACTCAAGTACAGAAATATAAACATCTATAGAGTGAATTTGAAGAAATTTATCAAAAGGACACCTTTAGATTCATACCTGGAAGGAGGATATACGATTCCAGAAGATCGACTCTCTGATATTCTCAGGTTCATAACGTTGTACAAGTATGGCGGTATATATGTAGATTTTGGTGTATTAGGAGTAAAATCATTTAAAATTCTGCCACAATGGAGAGATTGGGTGGGGAAATTAGACACCAAGTCAGTGGATGCCGGAATACTAAGTATAGCGAAGACAAAAATCGGACGGAAGGTCGCTGAAGGTGTATTGAGGTAGGTTACTTTTAATAAAGTCGATCTTAATTCATAACAATTAATCATAGTCATAATGATTGGACAGCCACCCAATTATTACAATTATAATTCGTTCTTCATATATACCTACAACATTTTTGGGCACTAATTTCCTTTAAATTGATTTTTTTACCGACTTCAGGAAAAAGAAGGAGGCTCTCAATTTGGGTGATTTTTTAAAATTTATATATTAATTTCATTTTATACCGTAGTCATGTTACGTTTATTGCATTTCGATAAATTATACCATCAAATGAAATGTCATATTTAATGTTATAGAATGAAACAGGCACGATGTGATTTGATGATGCAGAAAAACTACAGAAACGTAAAAACCGTTGACCTTACTATCAAATCGACAAAGTTTTGTTATTTTGTAGTGTTGGCTTGAAGAGCCTAAAACTTAGCTTGTAGTTCATAATGACAAGATTGTCAGCTTATGTCACTAAATTGTTGTTTTAAGTGATTGCTCTGTAAAATACTACGTTATTTGTTCCTTAAACGTGTAATATATTATTTTTTACAGAATGTTCGATCACTATGCTAAAATCGCAGACTGGCAACACACCGCCTCTGAAATATTAACAAAAGTTTTAAAGAGTATCTGTACCACAGAGGACGTCAGGGAAATGTCAGCGATAACCTGTGACGGTAACGGTTCTAATCCAATTACTACCTATCTGTTACTCTGGTGTAAAATACCCCTTACTGTTTTGCCTAAACTTTATAATAATAAAATAATCATCTAAAGAACTACTCATTATATATACATCAACACGGTTTAGGGAAATTGCACGATTTTTCATACAAAAGAAGCTATACCAGCAACAGCATACTCGAGATACATGAAGGGCTATAATTTTCAGACGAGGAAGTGCTAAACTTGACTTTTTAATTCTAGATAATAAATTTTGTTTTACTTGAAATTCGTGAAAACGTGACGGAAACGAAAACGAAAATACACTTTTTGCCTGCTTTTTGTAAGAAAATGTTCGAATTTACGCAATTTTTTATTTATTTTCATCACGACTAAAATTGAAAATTTAGGTTTAGCATTTGCTCGTCTGAAAATTATAGCCCTCCATGTATCTTAAGTATGCTATTATAGCTTCTCGAAAAGACCTCTTTTGTATGAAAAATCGTGCAATATCCCTAGACCGTGTTGATGTGTGATGTGTATATGATAGATTTTTTTATTTTCAGGATTTGCGGTGTACAGTCCATTCTACTTTAATCCAGTAAATTACGAAACGTGGGAGAAGTATTTTTCATACACTGTTGGCCAAGTGCCTCCAGATCCTATTGCCTTTTATTTATCGAAATATTTAAAACACTATTCGCCTGATCATCAGTATGACGAGTTTCTTTATGAACGCATGAATTCTGAGCTTTGCCCAGTTACAACCGAGGCTCTAATAAAAAAAGACGACAATTTTTATATACCTCATGTGTACACAACCTTTAAGGATCAAGCAAATATTAACAAAAAGGAAATCCATTTCGACAGTAAATTAAACCGATTACTGTCTTTGGTAAGAGAAATGTCTGGTGAAGGTTAAAGCCAAAGAAATTTTAAGTTTAAAGAACAATATTAAACTTTTTTGTTTTTATTTCACACTCCTGTTATAATAAAAAAAAAGTTAAATGTTAAAATAACATGAGATAAAGATATAAGAACGGGTTTTTACCACAACTTTCGTTTAACCCGTTATTTATTCTAATATTATAAAAAGGAAGGATTTGATTGTTTGTTTATTTGTTTGTTTGCATTGAATAGACTCCGAAACTACTAGACCGATTTCACAAATTCTTTGACCATTAGAATGCTACATTATCCTAGAGTAACAAAGGCTATTTTTCCCGAATTCTCACGGGAACGAAGTCCTGGGCGGAATGCTAGTCAGTTATAAACATATCAAAACTAATCAGTTTTGAATCCACCCTGGGTGAATCCACCCAGTAGGTACTGCAACACCAGGTTCTGCCCCAATTTTCCAGTTTAAAAGCAGGTAGAAATGACAGTATATTTAGCTAACAGTAATTACCGTATTATAAATATCCTTACAAACGCGAAAGTTTGTATGTGTAGATGTTTGTTACTCTTTCACGGAAAACTACTGAATGGATTTTAACGAAACTTTTGCAGATATATAGCTTAGATATCAGAATAATTTTTACAAATTCCTACGGGAAGAAAGTCCCGGGAGAAAAGCTAGGTAGAATAAAATCATCGAAAGTATTACCATTTGCCTGGACCACATTATTACACAAAATTAAAGGCATAGATAAAAGCAAATGCTACAAAAAGTAAAAGTAAAAAATAGAGAGCCTGCAAGAAATTAGCTAGCAAAACTTTAGGTAGTGATTCTTGCCATGAAACTGAACAACTGAAAAGTGTATGAAGATGCAAATTTTGTTTTCAAGTCTGTGGATGCTAATATCTTTATTTTAAAAAAAATAATAATAATAATTTTGTTTTCATCATATTTCGACATAAGTAGGTATGTTCCTTGAGGAAAGTTGTTCAGTTTAGTGGGCTAATTCATATTCTCCATTTTCGCTGACTAATAAACTCTCAATTGCTGAAACGTTTGCTATAGTTAATGCTACTTTAAAAATCATACTGTCACTTTCCACTTTTTTGGCGTAAACAAGGACGGCATTATATTTAAAGGAGCCTAAATTTAATGAACCTTTCTGCAATTGAATGTTAAAGTCCCTCAAGATAAAAGAAATAAAGAAAGAAGTTATAGGTATTTACTAAAATAGGATGTGACCTCAAATAAATTAGCTTATGAAGAGAAATCGCCTCATGAAACTAGAAATCCTAAAAAAAAACGATTTTCCGCTTTACTGTGAGCTGAAATAATTTTCCTTGTCTTGATGAATGTTCCTTGAGAAAAGTTGAAAATTAAACTAGTTATCTGAATTTAAAGTTTTATAACAATTGGTCGCTACACGTACGTTTACTTACATTGGCAAAAGCTATTATTTTTTTATATTCTGTGGCGAAAGTCGTAATTGTGGACAGCATTTTTATAAATTTTATTAGATGTTCGATGCTGATATCAGAAATGTTATAATTAAGGTGCTGTGAATGTTCCAAACACAGTGCTTAGTTGTAAAATTTTGTAATTACGAATTTTTTAATCAGACGTAACTGAATATTTTATCAAATTTCAATTGTTCTTGGCTCACATAATAAAAGTAAACATTAATTCAATCCAGCATTGAATATCTGAAATAATAGGTCATCAACTACAAAAACAAAAACCTCAGTCATATAAAACAGTAAAACACTATGCGAATGGCTTATTTTAAAAGAGCTCAGTGACAAGAGTAAACAAAACGTGATGTTGTTTTTGTTAGGATTTTGTTTAATTCATCTTATTGAAATTTGTTCAGAAAGTGTAGAAATAACCTCATCATATTGCAAAACCAAATTAGCACCAGGGATGACCTGTTATAATTTAAATATACCAGATGATATACCATCTATTGAAGATAGAACGGAGCCGTTCTCGAATAACTCAATATTCTTTATAGATGCGACTTGTGATGGGGTGATCGACATGCACCAGGCGTGCGCCGTGGAAGCGGCTGCAAAGGCTAATCCCGACCGCGATATATATATTCTTTTCGCTGGTCCCGTCAATACTCAATGCCTCGCCACTTCCGCGTCTTGGAACATACTCAAATACGACAATGTAAACATATACAGAGTCAAATTAAAAAAATACCTCGAAGCAACTCCCTTAGAATCATTACTTCAATACAAGCAGAGGAGTCCGGTTCATCGTTTAGCAGACGTTTTAAAATACCTTACTCTCTACAAGTTCGGTGGCACATATTTGGATATGAATGTGTTAACAGTTAAGTCTTTTGACTTACTACCGGAACAAAACAATTGGTTAGGAAAAATAGATAGCAATACATTGAGTGACGGATACTTGGCCCTCTCGAACCATGGAATCGGATTAACTCTTGCAGATGCAGTGTTAAGGTAACTATTCCAGTTTATGCTCTACTACTCTACGTTATTAACTTACACTATACAAGCGTTACGTAGTTATATGACTTTTAACAGATTACATAATATATGTAATCTTATAAGTTTTCCATATCTATTTTAAGATATAGTGGCAGAATATATGTACATACCCTAAATGTACGTGTCATTTATGCAAATATTTTACAAACTCTGTATTATACCTATTTAATACAAGAAGGAAACTCAACTTTTTGAAAGTTTTCTTCTTGTACTAAACTTTTGGAAATGGATACAAAAAAGTCAAAATTTGAAAAATTTGACTGATTTTAAATAACGGGACGTAGAGAAAAAAGATAGGTATTACCTGCACGGCCCCTACAACGTTGGGCTCAAAAAGCCAAAGTGCCAGCCAGTGAATACTAATGTGTCTTTCTGATTGAGTAGTTCTTTGATTAAAATCCAACCATATTTTGAATATGGCGCCTAATCTTTACGATGACTACGTATATAGAGGTCTGGCGCCATAGTAAAACATGGTTGGATGGAACTACCCAATCAGGAAGGCAGTTTTTTTGCTGACCGGCACTTAGTATTTTTTGGCCCAAAATAAATGATGTTTTGTTTTTTAAAACATTTACTAATAGATTTATAGAATAAATAGTCCGATGACATGCTCAGTCGGTAAAGACCTTGCTTACTGAACTGAAAGTTGAGGATTCGATTCCCAACCAACACAAATATCTGAAAATCATACAAATATCTTGAGCTTTTGTGAGGGGACTTACTACCGGAACAAAACAATTGGTTAGGAAAAATAGATAGCAATACATTGAGTGACGGATACTTGGCTCTCTCGAACCATGGAATGTTAAGGTAATTTATTATTTTTCAGGCAGTATTTACAATGTTTCAAAAATAATGACTGGGGAGTAACAAGCGTTGACATACTTACACGAGCTTTGAAAACCATTTGTGAAACATTCGACATCAACATGATGGGACCGGTGTCTTGTCAAGGTGAGTTTTTTTAGATTTGAGTCAGTGTTTTAAATCTACTGGTAATATACACAGCAAATTCGTAAATGGTGAAAACCAGTCACCAGCAACTTTGACATAAATAAACAAACAACTTCACATAATACACAAATACAAACGCGGTAAAACATTAAGGGGAATTGTGATGTGAAAGTGAAACGCTGCCGCTGGTCAAAGAAGAGGTCCTTGACTTAGAAGTGTTGTGGTCGGAGCCACAAACAAAACTGATATTCTGTCAGTGCCTTAAAAACATACGCGCACTTCATAGAATAAACAAAGACTAGTAATTTCCTGAGAAGTTGAGGAGTTTTCGCTATCCAACTACTCCGGCGCTCCGCAATGTACTCGTATTGTGGAACAGCTGATACAGCATCGTCACGCGTGGCGGACTTACACGGATTTTTGTTTATTACCCTGTTAAGATTATTGTTTTAATTGAAAAACATGTTACGTTCAAGTAATTACCATCTGAATTTTTTTCTATGGAAAGTTCCTCCGGAAACTGATTTTCGGTTATGGTCTGAATTCAGGGTTTCAGTTAGTTAGCGAAACTTTAAGAGATCATTTTCTCCATGAAACTAAAAAAAAATCCCCAAGAAAACTATAAGAAATTCTAAAAAAAAACTGACTTCTCATACTGATGAAATTCGCTAGTTCCTCAAATTGTATGGATACTAATGAAATTCGCTTGTATTACTAGCTAGATTTTAACTAATCAAAAATGTATTTATTAATACTACCTAATTAATCAGACTCTATTATTTTCAGGTCTACATTTCTACGGATCGCGTGAGTTCTTCCTAGTCAACTATGAGACCTGGAGACAATTCATTTTGACATTTAAGGGTCACATAACTCTCGAAAGCCCTTTCGCGTTTTTCGTGTGGAATTACAAACCAGAGCAAGGTCACAGTGATGCTGAGTACCTTAGTGCACAGTTAATGGACAGCATCTGTCCTCTAATCAGAAATATTTCTCTTGAATATTCCATTATGACCAGTTATAACTCTACAAGTACGGAACTAATGATATGAAAAACCTGGGAAGTGGTTAACAGGACGTTCAGTGTCAATACCTGTTATTCAAAATGATTGAAACGCGATCGTCGAGAGTTCCACAAATGACAGAATGTTGTAAGCTTGATAGAAATATGACAGTCGAAGTTTTGACAACCTTAAATTTGCGGTGTCTTTGCGGTGTCTTATAGTTAACGCGCATTTTAAAGAAAACAACTTACAATTTTTCAATGCCTAAAATATTTTTGATTAACTGTAAACTGGTAAAGTAATGTGAACAATTGAAATGAAGTATTATTAGTTTAAAGGTATTTGTAACAAGGCTAACTACCAAAACAAAACCAGAGAAAGATTTTCTTTGCATTCTAATTAAATGCTATGTTTATTGTAATGTAAAATCATTATATTACGATGATGAAAACAAGAATCGGTTTATTTCCTAGTTCAAAAAAGTTGGTGCGATAATTTGCTGTAAGTACCTATACTTACTTAATTTACCTTGACGATTAATGATAATTGCGTTACTTTGACGTACTGTTACATGTTATATTTTTAAATACTTATTTTAACCTTTTTGTTCCTCTACCTGGCCCCCCCCGCTCGTCATGGTTGTTCGCCCAAAAGTCCCCATTAGGCTTGTGGCTCTTCCTCGCTGTATCGCCAGCGATATATATACCCCCGAGGATCCCCACCACCTTCTTATTAAATACTAGCTTTTCCCCGCGGCTTCGCTCGCGCAAAGAACTCTTTTAGTCACCCGTTAGTCACCCGAAAAATAGCGAAACACGTGTCCATTTATTTGCTTCGAGGTATATCTTGACGAAATTTTGAGTCAAAATGTGCAAAAAAATTGTTTTCTCCATACAAACTTTGAACCCCCATTTCACCCCCTAAGGGGAAGAATTTATAAAAATCCTTTCTTAGTGCTATAAAGTTCATCGCCATTTTGGGGGGTGGGTTATTGAGGTTTGTTGCTGCAAAATAAATAAGCAAAACTTCATGTTTTTTTTTTTTAAATTGAAGTAAAAATAAATAAATCTTCTGGTGTCCTGTCTATGGCCAAAGGTAATTTTCATTTTAAATTGTTATTAAATTGTTATTATAATATATCAAAAGATGTAAATATTAATTGAGTACAGTTACAGTTAAGATCACATCAAACTTAACAACTTCGCTCCTATTATAAGGGAATAGAGTTTATTTTTCATGCTTACTTGATGAGCTCTTGACTGCGCCTGCATGTGTGTTTGTTACACAGCTGAAATCTAATTAAACCAGTTTAAATAAAAATAAAAATGCCAGATATTTTTGAGTTTTCAAAAGCATTTGCTAACCTTTATTTCCTGTTGATTCCTAACAAAACAAATAAAAGTTGAGATCTTACTTGTATACACTTGACATTGATAGGTATTACATAGAAAGCTGCAGAAAGGTATACATAGAATACAATGGTGCTGTAAAAATACAACTTTTTAATTTGAATTACTTACTAAAGACGTAAGCTGAATAGAATAATCATGTTTGTTACATAGATAAAAAAACCTTTAAACAGACGCATATTTGCTAATCCAGAGTAACCTGTATTTGGCTATGCTTATTACCTAAGATATTAAATTTAAGTCTTTCAATTAAGTTATGAATAAATAAATGTTTCAAACCTAAAATAGCATATAGGTAGCCTTATTTATCATATACGAAGAGGGTATTCTAATTGCTTGAAATGCTCTGAGCACTTATGCAATGTGCATCTAAGCTCCGTATTATAGAACGCGACTCAGACTGATTTATACTTAAGCAGCAGTCATCTTTGTCATTTTGATAGTGAAAGAAAGAGACAATCAATACTTAAGTATAGATCAAGCTTGGTAATTTAGGTAATACGGACCTAAATTACCAGTAGAGGGAATGTTCACCGAGACTGGAAAAGCAGTCTGCATTGCTGTCATACAGCATACACAACTATAGATATTGATTGATTTTATAAGATATTATTAAACTTTCTGAAGTTTTTTTTTTTCATTTCTTGACATTGACTCCCCGCCCGGCGTCACGCCCAGAGTGACGCCTACATCGCATAAGGAGCTGCCTAGCTAGCTAGCTGAGCAGGATGAGCGGCGACCCCGAAACTTTTTTTTAATACTTACATTTTTTAACTCGTGATATCTTTTGAATGGAATGTCCGAATTGCATAATTCAAAAAGTTGTTTAAAGATATTAAAGCAGTCTTAAATATGAATTAATTTATTTTGATAAGGTTTAATACCAAGATACAAATAAAGAGCATTTTATAACGGGCGGCATTTCAATTAAATTTTTAAAATAAAAGCACACATATTGTGGCATAACTACAATAGTTAGATATATGCTGTCGCGACACTTTTTGTAAATATTTATATGTTTTGCAAAGTTTACGCAGGGCACACAATGTAAAGAATATTTTAGGTAATTATTTGTTAAATTATTTGAGTTTCAGTAAGGACCCCTAATTTTTTTTGAAAATATAATATAGCCTATGTCCATCGGGGATAATGTAGCTTTCTAATGGTGAAAGAATTTTTCAAATCGCTCCTGTAGTTTCGGAGTCTATTCAATGCAAACAAACAAACAAACAAACAATCAAATCTTTCCTCTTTATAATATTATACTAGCTTCCCGCATGGGACTACGTTCCCGTGGGAATTCGGGAAAATCATGTACCCTATGTCCATCCCGGATAATGTAGGATTCTAACGGTGAAAGAATTTTTCAAATCGGTCCAGTAGTTTCGGAGCCTATTCGATGCAAACAAACAAACAATCAAATCTTTCCTCTTTATAATATGTATAGATATAGAAGATAGATAGATATAGATAGATATAGATATAGATTTAAAAATCATTCTTCTCTTGTGTAAATCAATTGCTAGTCGCTAAAATTCGAAAACGGCTTGATCGATTTAATTGATTCTTTTTTGTTGTGTTTCTAATTGTCAGGACCAACAGGTCCTGGAAATCATACCATAACAAAAACAAAACTTACCGCAAAAAATCCCACGGAAACGAAGTCACGGGCGGAGCTAATCGATTAATAGAAGAATTGAATAATAAACTACCAAACAAAATACTCTTGATGCTACTAGTTTGTGACTTATACAGTTAGAATAACAAGTTTTGTTGAGGTGACTACGTTCATAAAGTTACAATAAAATACCAAACGTGTTAAAAAACAATAAGAAAGCCACATATCTACCATAAATGAAAATAAAATAATAAATAATAATCAATCAATTCTTGGATTTTAATGGCCCCCATCGGCGCAATAAATAATAGACAAACTACGAACATAACACTAGCTTTCCGCTCGCGACTACGTCATCCTGGGATTTGTATAATAATGTGAAGTTTGGGCTCTCAAAAACATGAAACTAGCTTTCATAATTAATTGGTTGGTGACTAATATCAAGAGCCCAAAAAATTTAAAACCAGCTATTATAAAAATAGTTAAAGGAAAGTTTTATTTGTTTTAAACTGGCAGCGAGATGTATGTTTTAGCGACATACCTAATAATTTTAAGGAGGAAAAATAATGGCAGCGAACAGTTAACTATTGATTTTAAAAAATCATGAAAAAGGTGAATAGTTTTAATAGGTTGAGCATACTAAAACCGTACTACAAGTCGTTCAGTTTTATAAGTAGAATCACCACAATTTAAAGTTACCCCATATCTTTTGAGATTATGATTGCAATAAAATGTCAACTTATAATGTAACTTTTTTGACTTTTTTTTCTTCTTGGCGTATAATATAATAATACAAAGATTTAATTATTTTGTTATGAATTTCAGAACAATGAATTTTTATTACATAGGTAGCACTTTTAATGCTATTTGTTGCATTCTATCATATTTACTTTATTATTTACTAGCGACCCGCCCGGTTTCGCACGGGTGCAATTATTAATACTTACTAAATATAATAAGCGGTGATAGCCCAGTTGGTAATGAGCCAGACTTGTAATCCGAAGGTCGTGGGTTCAAATCCTGGTGCAGGCCTGTACCACGTAATTTATCTTTTCGGATTTATGTACGGATTTCTAATTATCACTTGCTCAACGGTGAAGGAAAACATCGTGATGAATCCCGCCCGTCCAAGAAAATTTGCGAAAGTCCACCAACCCGCATTGGGCCAGCGTGATGCACTATGGCCTAAATCACCTTCGTGTTTCGAAGAGAGGCCCGTGCCCCTCGGTTGGGACGTATATAGGCTGGTAAAAATATACTAAAGAATGTCTTTATATACAACGTTCACAGCTTTTTGTCATGCGTCGCCGGCATATATTATACGAGGGCTGATTGATAAGTTTCCGAAACGACAAAGAACAACTGTAATAATCTGTTTAAAATAAATTTATTTCTCAACATAGTTTCCTTCTACCTCTATACATTTAGTCCAGCGCTTCTCTAATGCCGTTAAACTAGTTTGAAAAAATGTTTTCTCCAACCCTTCAAAATACTCGTCACCGGCGACAATGACTTCATCATTTGATGAAAATCTCTGGCCACCTAGCCATTTTTTTAGATTTGGAAACAAGTGGAAGTCTTACGGTGCCAGATCTGGGGAATAGGGTGGATGCGGTAGAAATTCAAACCTTAATTCGTGGATTTTGGCTACTGGAACCATGGAAGTGTGAACAGGCGCGTTGTCATGGTGAAACAAATTTTTTTATTGACCAAATTAGGTCGTTTTAATCGAATTTCTTCACTGAATTTTTGCAATAAGCTCGCGTAGTACTCTCCATTTTTTTTCCTTTTTGCAGATAATCCACAAAAATAATACCTCGAGCATCCTAGAAAACAGTCGTCATCACTTTACCCGCCGACAAAACCGTTTTCGCTTTCTTTGACCCAGGTTTTCCACTCTCAGTCCACTGCTTAGATTGCTCTTTTGTTTCAGGAGTATAGTGATGTATCCAGGTTTTGTCTACAGTCACATAACGTCGTAAAAACTCGTTTGGATCTTGCTTATACAACGCCAAACACTCCGATGAATCGTCCACGCGACGTTGTTTTTTGGTCAACGGTGAGCAAACGCGGCACCCATCGCGCGCAAAGCTTTTTCATTCCCAAATGATAATGTAAAATATTGAAAACGCGTTCAGACGAAATGCTCACCATCTCTGCTATTTCTCGCAACTTCAAACGACGATCGTTCAATACAATTTTGTGATTTTTTTTATCATTTCTGGAGTCATGACTTCATTTGGCCGGCCAGACCTGTGGGCATCTTTACAGCTTTGTCTTCCACGTTTGAAATCAGCTACCTAGGTATGAATTGTACTCAATGCAGGAGAAGAACGTCCTAAAACAGTGTCTAGCTTGGATTTAATCTGGGTTGCTGTTTTCCCTTTCAAAAAGTAAAACTTTAGCACTGCACGAATTTCGTTTCTTTCCACTGTGGAGAAAAAGTACGACAGAAAAAGTTCTAGGAGCTCTCTCGAAAATTCTATCTGCTCGATTAAATTCAAATTTGGTGTTCCATATTTAAAAAGATGACAGAATAAAATAAAATATTTTTTTTAATGTACATCTCCTTTTTAAGTTTGTCATTTCGGCCAGTTATCAATCAGCTTAAGTACATATAAACCTTCCTCTTGAATCACTATCTATTTAAAAAAACGGCATCAAAATCTGCTGTGTAGTTTTAAAGATCTAAGCATACATAGGGACAGACAGACAGACATACTTGTTCGTTAGTTGGTGACAGAATCGCTCTGTCTTTAAACCAAAATATAGTCTTACAACTTATGTTATCAATATCGGGATAGACATTGCCCACCTGTTAACATTCATTTAACTCTCTATTGCCCACCTGTTAACATTCATTTAAATTAAATGCTATTAAGAGTTATATTGATCTATATTAAATGCACAATGTATTTATAGTTATTAATTATATACTTAAGGCACGTATATTGTTCAACGTTTTACAATGAAGTAGCCGAGGAAATGAAACTAAAAAAATGTTGTCAAAAACGTACATTGTTATAAGTACGTACTTACATCAAAAGTTCTCAAACTGAATACGATTTAACAATGTGCACTAAAATTTTACGATATTACACAAATTCATGTTTGTGTATTCATGTAATAACACAAAAATTATTTTATTAAACAAATAATTTCAAATGTCCGCCAAAATAAAATGGCGATTAAAATCTTTTTCCACAATTATGAGGCAAAGGCTAAACAATTAAAATGCCAGTTACGCCTGCAGAAATTTTTAAATAGTTCGAATTCGCTAATAATAAGATTTGTTTCATGAAAAAAGTAAAATAATTAATTTACTTTTATGTTTTATTTAACATAAAATTAAGATTTTCGTCAGAAATAATTATTTTGTCAGGCATAAAAACTCGTTCCATTCCATACTGCCAGTATGAAGCTTTGTGAAAAAGGTAATACGTAATACTCTCACTTGTCAAAAGTGTCACTGATTATCAAATCAGCTACTCTTTATTGCGTCATACATTTTTGTCAGTATTTTATTCACTTTTTACATACTTTTTATGCATCATTTGATTTAAAAATAACTTTACTGGATCACAGCATAGCCACCGAAGTAGAATTTTGGTATTTGATAAATGGGTTATTTGGTCATTTGTTCAAATTTTTTTTGTAAGCGCAAAAAAAGTGTGTTTCTCTACTATATTATGCATGTATTATACATATAAACCTTCCTCTTGAATCACTCTATCTATTAAAGAAAACCGCACCAAAATCCGTTGCGTAGTTTTAAAGATCTAAGCATACATAGGGACAGACAGACAGACAGACAGACAGCGGGAAGCGACTTTGTTTTATACTATGTAGTGAGATGATGATAGTGATGATGATGATTTATTATTATTATTTTGCACACACATAAATACTGTGTTATTTTTAACAAACAAAAACATGAAAGTGTACAGAAGGGCGGCCTTTATGTGTTGTAAGTATTTTAAGCGACTTTAAAATTAGTTACCGAAAAGTGAATGTGAATCAGCCCACAAAACTGAACAACTTTCTCCAAGGAACATATTTAAACCAATTCAAAGTAACCACATATAAATGTTATTTTTTGTATTGTATTTATCTTCTTCTATGGGCCCTTGTTGCCTGAATTAAAAGATGGCTTTGTATCTAGTATTTGTATGCCCAATTACTTTATTTTCTTAAGTTTAGGTGAAATAGTTGGGAATACGAGTAACCCCCTGTTCTGTAACAAGCTTTTGAGGTAAGTATAGATTTAAAAATAAGAATTTCACCAATTACTTAGATTTTGTTGTTAGCATTTGCAGTTTCGTTTATTTACGCATAGGTAAACAAGGCCTTCATTTGGCCTTTTTTTTCAAAAATGTTTATAACAACAATAGACTGTCAGTACCAATTCTGTATCCGCGGAGTACAGAATTGAACAATTAGAATTATTAAGATCGTGTTTATAAAAAGCAATTTGCAATTGTTCATGTTATTATACTTTTGACCTCCACAGTGTGCAAACAGATATGTGTTTAATTTATATTATTCCACTTTTGCATTTTGTTGTGATTCAATGTAAAGAACTTTCATTTATTGATGACGGCTATAATCTCACAAATAATCTTAAAGTATCACAAGTTATAAGTTCGATTTGTAGTTCTAAAAGACTGTTTCCTGATGGATGTTACAACAAAGATATACTTGAAGATATACCTTACATAGAAAATCGGGAGCAGTATTTCAAAGAAGGTGCAATTTTCTTTATAGACACGTCTTGTGATGGGGTGTTGGATTGGTCCAAAGCATGTTCTGTAGAAGCTGCAGCTATCTCTAATCCTCAAAGACAGATAGTCGTGTTGTTCTCTGGTCCAGTCAGCACGAAATGTATTAATCTGGCACCCACGTGGGAAATATTGAAATACACTAACATATACATCTACAGAGTGAACATTGACAGATACATTAAGGATACGCCGTTAGTAACATTAAAAAGCACCTTACGGTTTCCAAAGAGTCGTTTAGGAGAAATTATTAAATTCATTACTCTTTACAAGTTTGGAGGAATTTATGTACATTTTGATATGATGCTAGTGAAATCTTTTGATTTGTTGCCGGAGCCGAAAAACTGGGTAGGGAAAGCTGATCAGAATACCTTGGGAGAATGCCTGGCTCTATCGAAACATGGAGTTGGGAACTTGATATCACAGACAATGTTAAGGTACGGATACTTATTCAAGTCCATTTATATGACACAAGTAGATGGTGTTTGTGTCTGTCTTTACGTATGTTCCGAGGGACCCGCGACACAAGGGAAAACTAGTGTGGGCTTTTGAGTGTGTAGCGTTTATTTTGTTTATTTTTTTAATTAACAATATTAAATTGTAGATTAATTGTTTAAATATAAAAGTTTGGATATTTTTGTCACTACAGATACTACAGACATTTTTTCAACACAACTAAATGGGAGATGAGCGATACTGAAACGCTGACGAAAGTCCTTCAAAATATCTGTCACACTGCAAACGTCACGGAAATGTCAGCAACTTTGTGTGGAGGTAACAATATTTATCATACTTTTTCATCATATTATATTATAAAACAAAGTCCCCCGCCGCCTCTGTCAAACTCAAACTCAAAATATCTTTATTTATAGAACATTCAGGATGTTACTGAAAATAAGTCAAAATTACATTAAATACATACATACACATTCCTTCTTTAACCCTACTGACTCTACGCCTTCCCCAGAGAAGAATAGGCAAGAAAGCTCTTTTTAATCGCTATATAAATTATCTTATTTTCTAATTTTAACTAAATCTGAAATGACTCAAGAGCTGAGCAGTTCATTCCCATGGCTGCTTCTCTGATAAATAATCAAAAATATCTGTAATAGCATTTGTGCAAAATTTTGCATGGAGCAATTCAAAAGGAAGGTTTATGTGTATAATTCGAAGTCCCGAGCGTTTCCCGTCGCGTCTGTCTGTGTCTAAACGCGATAAATTCAAAAAGTACTAAACGGATTTTCATACGGTTTTCACTAGTAGACGGAGTGATTCAAGAGGAAAGTTTATGTGTAGATATGATTCAGTCCTGAAATTGCCACGGCAACGAAGTCCTAACAATGCTATTTAAAAAAGTCAGGAACATATTAATGTATTCAGATTTTTCGCGAGGTCTTCATAACAATTTAGCCATAAGGGTTAAATCTCAAATTTTTTTTGTCATCTAGAGGTACAGCTTTAACTAAATGATGTCCACTACATGGTCAATCTTTTTATTTGTAACTAGTTTTTCGCCCGGGACTTGGTTTCTGTGGGAATTAGGGAAAATCATATTATTCTGTTATCTGAAATATTCAGGGTGTAAGGGACAGGATAGCAAAAACTGAAACCCTGAACTTCTGAATTATGTTCCAGTAGAATTGGTTTGTAAATATTTTCTGTTTTGAAATTAAAATAAATATTCTAATACACTTCATTTTCAGGGCGCGGTTTCACGACACATTGCGTAGCGCCAAAGTAGGTTTTTAATGAAAACTCCTTAACTTGACGTTTTCGGGAAAAAGTCATTACATGTAGTTGATCATAGCTATCTGTAGATTCCACTATTTAAGTGTTTGCTAGGCTGTCCCTTCCACCTTGTTTTACAAAGTTTTATCAAAATCCTTACTTATAATTTTGCGTAAAGGAGTAACTATTCATCCTCTCAAACGTTCGCATATAGAAGAACTTATGAAAATGACTTGCAAAGTTTATTTTTTCAGGATTTGAGGTTTACGATTCCTTTTACTTTGACCCCGTAAAATCTGATGATTACGACGCTTGGCGGGAGTTCTTTGCGTTGTCTTACAACAAGTATCCTGCGGAACCATTTGCCTTTCGTGTTCGGACAAACATCATGAGGGGGAATGATGTCACACCTGCCCAAAACTTAAGAATGAATTACTGTCCACGTATAATGCAACTTAGTGGTAAAACTGATACTTCATAAGTAAATTATTTTGAGAAAACCGCTGTTTTATTAGGCTTTCGTATGTTTCCACTAGTTCCCTCTTTTCCGAATTCCCACGGGAACGAAGTCCCAAGCGGGATACTAGTATTTTATAAATATGAATGCATATAAATGTAACGAAGTCCAACCAAAAAACATGATATTTTATTTAGGAATAAAAGATTTGTGAAGGTTGTGAAAGGTTACTAACTAACTACCTAAATATAGTTGAAAGGGTTGTGCTACTAAGTTATGACTTAAAAGATGACTACGTTGAAAGACTAAGATTTCACTGTGATCCAGAAGTCTTTAAATGGAGTCTTTTTATCTACTGATTGTTAAAAAGTCGTGGAATAATATTTAAAACATGTTTTATATAGCTTTTCTTGGACAGGTACCTTTATCGAAATGTGCAGTTTTTCATGAACATCAAAGTTTTGGTTTGTCGTTACCGAAACTAATTCTTTTACATAACAACGGTCCCAACATTTTACAGGGATAAATCTAAAAATTCCGTGTGGTTGCGCCAGTTCAACCCTAAACTCCTTAACTTGACGTTTTCGGGAAAAAGTCATTACATGTAGTTGATCATAGCTATCTGTAGATTCCACTATTTAAGTGTTTGCTAGGCTGTCCCTTCCACCTTGTTTTACAAAGTTTTATCAAAATCCTTACTTATAATTTTGCGTAAAGGAGTAACTATTCATCCTCTCAAACGTTCGCATATAGAAGAACTTATGAAAATGACTTGCAAAGTTTATTTTTTCAGGATTTGAGGTTTACGATTCCTTTTACTTTGACCCCGTAAAATCTGATGATTACGACGCTTGGCGGGAGTTCTTTGCGTTGTCTTACAACAAGTATCCTGCGGAACCATTTGCCTTTCGTGTTCGGACAAACATCATGAGGGGGAATGATGTCACACCTGCCCAAAACTTAAGAATGAATTACTGTCCACGTATAATGCAACTTAGTGGTAAAACTGATACTTCATAAGTAAATTATTTTGAGAAAACCGCTGTTTTATTAGGCTTTCGTATGTTTCCACTAGTTCCCTCTTTTCCGAATTCCCACGGGAACGAAGTCCCAAGCGGGATACTAGTATTTTATAAATATGAATGCATATAAATGTAACGAAGTCCAACCAAAAAACATGATATTTTATTTAGGAATAAAAGATTTGTGAAGGTTGTGAAAGGTTACTAACTAACTACCTAAATATAGTTGAAAGGGTTGTGCTACTAAGTTATGACTTAAAAGATGACTACGTTGAAAGACTAAGATTTCACTGTGATCCAGAAGTCTTTAAATGGAGTCTTTTTATCTACTGATTGTTAAAAAGTCGTGGAATAATATTTAAAACATGTTTTATATAGCTTTTCTTGGACAGGTACCTTTATCGAAATGTGCAGTTTTTCATGAACATCAAAGTTTTGGTTTGTCGTTACCGAAACTAATTCTTTTACATAACAACGGTCCCAACATTTTACAGGGATAAATCTAAAAATTCCGTGTGGTTGCGCCAGTTCAACCCTAAACTCCTTAACTTGACGTTTTCGGGAAAAAGTCATTACATGTAGTTGATCATAGCTATCTGTAGATTCCACTATTTAAGTGTTTGCTAGGCTGTCCCTTCCACCTTGTTTTACAAAGTTTTATCAAAATCCTTACTTATAATTTTGCGTAAAGGAGTAACTATTCATCCTCTCAAACGTTCGCATATAGAAGAACTTATGAAAATGACTTGCAAAGTTTATTTTTTCAGGATTTGAGGTTTACGATTCCTTTTACTTTGACCCCGTAAAATCTGATGATTACGACGCTTGGCGGGAGTTCTTTGCGTTGTCTTACAACAAGTATCCTGCGGAACCATTTGCCTTTCGTGTTCGGACAAACATCATGAGGGGGAATGATGTCACACCTGCCCAAAACTTAAGAATGAATTACTGTCCACGTATAATGCAACTTAGTGGTAAAACTGATACTTCATAAGTAAATTATTTTGAGAAAACCGCTGTTTTATTAGGCTTTCGTATGTTTCCACTAGTTCCCTCTAGCGCCATCCTCCCGGTGACAGATGGGAATGATAAATCTAAATACATAAAACAAAGTCGTGTTAGTTACACCACTTATAACTCAAGATCAGCTGGACCGATTTCCATGGTTTTTGATTTGTTTTATTCCTCTCTGTCCCGAATAGCAGAATAAATATTTAAAACATTGGAAAATTTACGGGAAAATTCCCACGGGAACGAAGTCCCGGGCGAAAAGCTAGTAAAAAATAAACGCTACACACTTAAAGGCCCATAGGTTTTAATGAGATTTTACCTTGTTTCGTCGGTCTCTTGGAACATACACAAAGACACACACGAGCAGCCTGACCCGAGAACAAACATCTGCTTTTAACACAAATATTTGCCCGACCGAGAATCGAACTCAGGACCCTCGATCAAAAGGCAGCGTCACTCGGCCAAGCCGGCCATCAAAAATTGATATAAGATTAAATTTTTTTATTTATTTTAAAAAAATCTGCGCCACGAAATTATTCATAATAAAGAATGTTTAGGTTAATAGTAAACAAGTCTATTTGCTTCAAGCTTATAAAAACCGAATTGAACGCCTTATGATATTCGATTTTTGCAAGCTTGAAGCAAATAAACAATTACAATGCAACATGTCACACAAAAGTTAAGTTTTAGAGGTCATGGGAGACAAACATAGAAACAAACTCAAACAAAATCAAAACCACTAGTTAGTGTCTTTCTAGATAAACTCTTGCAACAGAATCAAAGATCTCAAAATCATCACAACTACCTCCTTTTCTCAACTCTAGGTAAGTTTTAAATTACTCAGTGCCTACTAATTACGAAAAACTAATCTGACATTCGTCGGAAAAAGTGTGTTTTTTTCCATGAACGCAACGCCACTGCTTTCCGCCTTTCGTATCTAAGATTTGTGTTTCTTTTTTTTGTAGTACGGTGTGATAGGCTTTAGAGTTTCTTTTTAACAACATTAATTGTAACACAACAACAGCCCGTAGTACTCAATACATCACGTTGTTTGTAACGTGGCTGTGAAGGTTGCCCTACAGACTGGTCCAAGGCCCTTCCGTACATAAGTAACAACGCCTACCATTACACTACCGTATTACTTCACCAACAAACACTCGGGACTAATACAATGCGTAATCACAGATGAATAAATAGGCGTAATTAACTCACTATTTTTAAAAAACAATACAAATTATAATAGTAGATTAAGAAACAAGGGGAGAAAACAGTGTATTATGTCACGGGCAGCATATTGAATTCTGAGCGAAATGAAGGATTATTTATGGTAAGAATCCTGAATGAAGCGAAGAATTCAAGTCTGCCCAAGACTAAGACACTTTTATCCCCGAGGAGAACTTATTGTGAGGTTAAATAAAAAAGAAATTATAAATTCGTCCCATCAATAATGATTTGAGCCTCCGTTTCTATATCAGAGTCGCTGGAATTACTGGACATTTTTCTCAGATTTATTTAAAAACTTACAACAAAACAATTTAATAATTCGCGGTAAAAATCACAGATCGAAAATCACCGACGACGTTTTCTTATAATTTTTAATTCCGTAGGCAAAGAAAAGTCAATAGCTAAGACATACAGCCAAGATTTTATGCTAAATATTTTTAATAAAAGTCGTATAAAAGTAAAGTCTCTTTGATGTGTCAAATTTTAAAGTTAAAGTCTACTCGGACCAAGGAAGTTAAGCCTTCAATAGCCTTGTTTTTTTTTCGAAATTATTTTTGATAAAATTTTTTGTTGATATTTTGGCGATCCATATTTAAATGTCATAATTACCCACGGGAAGTTCCATACAACTTTATTTCCCTTGAGCTTTAATGGCTTACTTTAAATAGAGAATACTTGACGTATAATACGTGCTCCAGATGCAGGTGGTGTATAAAATCTATACTAATATTATAAAGAGGAAAGATTTGTATTTTTGTATTTATATAACGAATAAAATTAAAACTACTGGACCGATTTCAAAAATTCTTTCACCATTAGGATGCTACATTATCCTTGAGTAACATGGCTACATCATTTTTCCGAATTCCCACGGGAACGAAGTCCCAAGCGGGATACTAGTATTTTATAAATATGAATGCATATAAATGTAACGAAGTCCAACCAAAAAACATGATATTTTATTTAGGAATAAAAGATTTGTGAAGGTTGTGAAAGGTTACTAACTAACTACCTAAATATAGTTGAAAGGGTTGTGCTACTAAGTTATGACTTAAAAGATGACTACGTTGAAAGACTAAGATTTCACTGTGATCCAGAAGTCTTTAAATGGAGTCTTTTTATCTACTGATTGTTAAAAAGTCGTGGAATAATATTTAAAACATGTTTTATATAGCTTTTCTTGGACAGGTACCTTTATCGAAATGTGCAGTTTTTCATGAACATCAAAGTTTTGGTTTGTCGTTACCGAAACTAATTCTTTTACATAACAACGGTCCCAACATTTTACAGGGATAAATCTAAAAATTCCGTGTGGTTGCGCCAGTTCAACCCTAACACTTCTGACGAAACTGTCGATCCGGTATGGTGTGAGTGGGGGCACAGATAAGAGCTTGTAAAGGGGATATCGTTACGGATAGAGCACGTTTGCATGACATCATTACATAATAAATAAACGCTACACACTGAAAGGCCCATACTAAGGTTTTCCCTTGTGTCGTGGGTCCCTTGGAACATATACAAAGACAGTCACGAACATCCATGACCCGAGAACAAACATCTGCTTTTTACACAAACATTTGCCCCGACGGGATTCTAACTCAGGACCCGTCGATCAAGAGGCAGCGTCGCTACCACTCCACCAAACCAGCCGTCGTCAAACCGGAAATTACATTGGTCTGCATTCTGCCAGCTTTCTGCAGTTAGAGCACACTGCCACTTGAGAAGGTTCATTAGGACCGTCAGTTCAGCGACTGTTTTCGCTACTGGTCTATCTCAGTCATATCAAATGGCGGTTGCTACACTGGCACTTTTGACAGTTCAGAAAGTCTCAATGAACTGTCAAAAGTGCCAGTGATTGTTCAAAGCCAAAACTGTCGGTTCAGCACAGGATCTAATTTTATCTAATTTTACAGAGCAGGCGACTGAGTAGCATCTTAAAAATGTTGTATTTAAAATTTTGAAAATACAGGGTGACTTTTAAATCAGTACTCAAAATTTTATTTAGGTGTCAGTAACGTTGACAGAACGTAATTTTTTTTTTCCAAAATTTACATATTTTGATACCCCTTTTTGACGTCTTAGAGGATGAATTTTGTAAAACGCAGAAACACGGGTGTCACAAATTGTATAGAAGACTATTACCAAGTTTCAAGTCAATTGGACGATGTTATTTTTTTTCATACAAAAATTTTGATTTATTATCATGCTTCAGAGGACCTAGCTTGAAATAATACGGGTCTGTTAAAATTTCATAAAGTTTACGTACAAAAAATTTGGGTACTGATTAAAATATGACGTGGTATTTCAACATTTTATTATTCAAAAATGTAATGGATTTTTTAATTTTTTGATTTGCCTGCCTCTCAATCTAGCAATCCTGTTTCGATTCTCGATTGGTGCAAGCAATTGTGTAAAGAGTAGAGATGTTTGTTTTTGGGGTCTGGATGTAGGTATTTATGAGACAGGGTGTCAAAAATTATTGATTTCTCACGAGCTTAATTATATAAAACTAGCTTCCCAAGCGGGACTTCGTTCCCGTGGGAATTCGGGAAAATCATGTACCCTATGTCCATCCCGGATAATGTAGGATTCTAATGGTGGAGGGATTTTTCAAATGGGTCCAGTAGTTTCGGAGCCTATTCGATGCAAACAAACAAACAAACAAACAAACCAACAAACAATCAAATCTTTCCTCTTTATAAAAAAACAATCAAATCTTTCCTCTTTATAATATGTATAATATGTATAGATTATTATTAAAATGCGTATACTCTGTGCTATTCTGATAAGAATGGTTTTACAATGAAAAAGGCTCATCCAGAAGGGCTGGCCCCTGAACAAAGACGCAGTTTTGATAGACGCTCATATCATTTCATTGCCGAGGCTAGATCACGTGTAGTCTAGCCGCGTGACAAACACGTGACTTTGAAATATGCAGAGTATGCTACGCGATGTATAAAGTCGATAGATGAAACATGTTATGTAATATATTATTAGCATCTGTAAGGTAACACTAATAACATTATGAACGCTTAAGTTCACAAGAATAGATGCATGTTTGTTACTCTTTCATTTAATTATACGAGATTTTCCGAAACTTTACAGAATATAGCTTACAGATCAGAATAACAAAGCTACTTTTTGTCAAAAAAGTTTAGTCTGTATTGTTTGAATGTGAGCGGAAAACTAGAATAAATTATGTGAAATTTCAGTTAACAGCTAGTGAAATTAATACACCGATACGTTTTCCTACGGACTCTTAATGGCGATCGTGGAAAAAACATTTAAATTTTAATGACGCTTTAATAATTCGAACAATACTAAATTTGTTTTTAACCGAGTTCTTAATCAAAGGAAGGAGGCCATGGCATTTTTCAGACTGATTAAAAAAATGACAACGGGGCGTCATCATTTTCGATCCGGTTGGGAGGTTTTAGAAGAAATTTGTCCCAGCGCAGAGAATCCAAGATTTTCAAAACATCAATATAAAATCATACATATATTTCCTATCGGGGTAGGAAGAGTTTTCAACAAGAAATTATATCAGAGGTTAACAAATTCGTAAAACATGAAACATGTTTTGTTCAAAACTTAATTGAGATGAACCACGAGTTTTAGTATTTCCCTGTTGACAGAACCTAGCGGGAACTTTTAACGTACATTTCGCCCTTACACAAAAAAAGATAAACTATCCGGTTCTTGTAAGTAAGATATTATAGTACAAATTTCAGCAAAGGGGTTTCAGACCAAGATGCTTTTGAGAGTTTTGCACTATTTTTTGTCCCCTTATTATGCAAAATCTGCTATTGATCATTCGGCACTTTATCAGTAATACGTTAGACAAGATCAGTTTTTTTTCACATTAAGTGAATATGTAAATTTTTGTATTCAATATCGATGGGATATATTACTTTTAGAAAAAGCATGTCGGCCATCTTGGAATTCAAAATGGATGTCGTTTTCGGAAGCGCCCCTGAAAACCTATTAAACGACACCCATGACGGTATTTTCAAAAAATAGCACGTCGGCCATCTAGTATTTGAAAATTGATGTTAAAAAAGGGCTCGCCCGCCATTTTGGATTTCAAAATGGATGTCGTATTCTGGATCAGCACCCCCGAACACCTTAAACCTAATAAATTGATATTGAATACAAAAATTATATATTCATATTCATGGTACACTTAAAGGTGACACAAAACGGTATTGTATATTTATTAATAATAAAGAGTTATTATATATTTATTAATACTTTAGTACTGCGCCTGAAGCAAAAAACAAAGCAATCCTTACTTAATATTATAAATGCGAAAGTAACTCTGTCTGTTTGTCTATCTGTCTGTTCTGTCCGTCTTTCACGCCTAAACTTCTGAACGGATTTTGATGGAATTCGGTACAGAGATAGATTAGAGCCTGGGAAAGGACATAGGCTACATTTTATCCCACAGTTGGGCACGATATAACCTGTAGTCAACGCGGGCGAAGCAGCGGGCGGAAAGCAAGTATATTTATATGCTAGATATCGATATTATAAGTAAATAAAAAAGTTACATATTATTATGTGATAAGAAAGCTGGGATACGTCTCTTTAATGTCGGGCCTGGGTAAATTTTGTAAGGACCGTGACCAACTCCTTTTAAGGGTTTGGGCTAGGCGATGATGAGTCAATTAATGAGTCTTGGTCTTTTATTTTACGTATATTGGGTGACTGTAAATTAGTTAGTAAAATTATGGTTATGAAATTCCAATCCAACGAAACTCAAAATTTTTTTCCAATGTACATAAGTCGAAAGATGAAAAAAAATTGTCTTTCCATATACTTATCACTTCTGTGATCAGTTGGTTTGCCTTTGTATGGGAAATATATTTTTTTTTTGAGAATCCCATATGTATGGGAGACTTCCTTGGAGAAATTTTTGCATTTTCATAGGGAGAATTACCCCCTTAAGTTCTGCTAGCCTATTTAAAGTCACCCTATACATATATATAGATATTCGTAAACAAGTGCAATATCCTCGAGTTGAAGCAGCGGCGGTTACATAATATGTTATGTGATTATGTGCGATATTTTGTGATAGACTAAGAATGTATATAAAATAGTGATGTAGTTTAGAGCTAGTAATAATAGTCATAACAGTTAGCACGTGTTTGAGCACGATGTGACTGATCATGAGGGGAGCTTAACAAACGACGGTAACGACGCTACCCGACGACGCAACTCGAACACAATGTGTTAGTAAACCATTTATCAATAATGGGCATCTATTCTGTAAGGGCTCGTTCGGTCTGCGATGCGATATTTAGCGCGTTCTTTGATATTTTAACGTCTCCCTGATCGAGCCCTAAGTCCACGCCCGATACTTCTGAGTATCGGTCATTGGTATACCTCTCACATGGCAGTCACAGGTGATGACAGTCGAATGTCGCTAATAGAATTATCCGATTAAATAATGAAGTATCTATTCTGTAATCGGATGTCAGTACATCTCCCTCACGCACAACGAATAATATGACAGTGACAGGTGATGAGAAGTAGCGGTCGAATGTCAGTCGCAGGAGAATTGTGAGAGACATAACATCTTAATGGTCTGAAATTTTCATCCTCATCTGCTAATGGTGCACCCTGCTGATCAACGGACGAGACTCTCATGTACGGACGGCCGCAACTCAGGTTACCACACGCGTACACTCTGTGCTGTTGTGATAAGAGTGGTTTTGCAATGAAAATGGATTAAGCTGATGCGCTCGCTGGCCTCTGTAAAGGGTATATTTGATGTTGCGACTTCGCCATTCTATTATTTTAATTTTAATTAAAATGCTCAGACATTGTCAAAATCACGATTGTGAACGTCATTTTTCAAGGAATGAATTAAATTGACTTACAGGGACCTATAGGTGTTTATTAATACGCCTAATACTTTGGAGGTATCGGTCGTCAGTATGTCGGTCACAGACTTAAAGAGTAGATGCTCTGTCTGTAGTGAATGGCCACCATACCTCACATTCTATTATTATAACAGATGTTTGTTTGCATACAACTGGGTTTTAATAAATATTGATAGAGTTTTAAATTCCTCTATTTCATTATGCAAATCAATTTAAAAAAAAGTTTGTTGAGTCGGCCTTCCACGCAAGGATCCAAGTAAGTAAACATGAATTCTTCTTCTTATCGTAACCCTGGTGTCAGAGTTTAGGTACAAGGCGCACAGTGGCCTCTGACTTGGTTTGAACGACTGTAGACAATCGACAACAGCCGGGACCGACAGCTTAACGTGCCCTCCGAAGCACGGAAACGCTCGTGATAAATTGCCACTTTGTGGTCACCCATAAGGTTTCCTGCCTCTGGGTACGTTGCTTAACCTCACTGATCGGTTGAGATCAGCGAGGCCACTGAGCTACGAGCGCTTCAACATTAATTTCAACATGAACGTGAATTTTCGCATATTTTTTAATTTTTTAACTAGAAATGACTGGATTCGCGAAATCCTTGGGATAGCGGTTCTCGATTGGTGAAATCCATTGAATTATATGGCTAGACCCGCCAAATCCAAGGGGTGTAGCTGCAGGCCTCATGTTTCGCATTTTTCTGTACCTGCGCGACTGAGCTGAAGCTCGGACTTTTAGAAGCCAACTTTTATCGTTTTTTGGTACTCATTTTTTCTTATTTTAACCGAAAAATGCAAAATTTGTGATTTTTATTGGAAGTGTAAGTATAGAAAATCGAAGTTTTAACCAAAAATACTCCTAATTTGTGAATTTCCTTACAATCTCCTAACAATCTCGTCGAAAATATATTGATTTAGTTACTTCGAAAATATATAGATTATCCACAGTTATACTATAGATTCCCCATATTTCCTTTCCCTACTGAATTTATTATTTACTACAAAGCGCGCAAGCCCACATCCCGATTATTTTCCCTTCAAGCACCTAAATTACGATTTTATGATGCGTAGATAAGCATGACGCACTGCAATAGATCGAAGAAAAAAAATACTACGGTAATATTCAGGAGATAAACTAGATAAGTAGTTTGCTGAAAACATGATTCAGCACTTTTGGTTCGATAGAAAAAGCTCACAAAGTCACCTCTAAAAACCAATATTGTGTATCTTTTAAGCTGTAAAAACGATAGTAAAATGCACACAGGAACTTGAATTTGCTATCAAAATGTTCGTGATTGAACACTCTCGATAAGTAGCTAACGCATTTTCGATTTAAGCAGTTACCTTTCCATAAATCTCATTTTTCTAACTTTCGAACATGTTTTTACGCACGCACGCTTTCATAGTCCGTAAACTTCGTGTATCGACACTGTTCGCATTCGCACTGCCGGCCCAGGCCTGTTGAGAGACGGAGATGGCACTATTCCTATGTGTGCTGCCTTTATCGGGTGCTGTAGTCGCCTTAATAACATATTATTACAACCCCATAACCAGAATGTGCCGTGCTTATAACGACCTTGTATTTTTAAACCCAAAACTCTATAAATTTAGAAATGATATCAGAGCATTTTTTTCTGTTTCTAACTAGATAGATCTCAGATGGTCGTGACTTATGGGATCTACTCGCACCGTAAAATATTAGTTTGTGACATCATCAATTTTTTTCTCAGTACTTTATTTCTTATTTTTCTTTTATCTCATTACCTATATACACATTTAGAATATTTACCCACCAAACATAAAAATTATCTCTATATAATAAGCTGTATGTGCATACACACTTAGAGGTAGAGTCTAGTTTTTAAATCACTATGTAACTGTTTTTCTTTTGACCGTCTTGTTTTGAGTGCCAAATAAATTAACTAAAATTGCATTAAAATTGTTAGACAGCTATTTTCGATAAATCTATCATGATTATACTTTATATTATAAAACAAAGTCTCCCACCACGTCTGTCTGATCGGTATTATCACTTATCATTATCAACGAATTTCGATACAGTTTTCTCCAATGGGCGTAGTGATTCAAGAGGAAGGTTTAAGTATATAATTCATATTCGAAATTTTAAATACAAAATTAGCTCGTTTAATAGTATAAATAGGATTAAACTCAACACACTAAAGAAAACGTTTTAGCACATAATAAGTATTACGTTCGCAAGAATCACACGTAAGCATATGTCTACACAAACATGACACATTCCCTCGCACATGTCAACCCTCGTGGTCGGCAGTCTGCCTCACTACATCGCAATGTTCATGAATGCTTATGCGACGTATAACAAGTTTTGACGCATTGTTACCATAATGTTATGGCTAAATAGGTTGTTTGACTACGCAAAAGCAGAGTGATAACTGTAGTTATTTTGTTTTCCAAACACAAAAGAGGTTTATGAACTCATACTGTCTCATAACTGCGCACTTGTAGTGTATAGAAAGACGCAGTTTAATCGTCCTAAAGACCTTTTAGCTTATAGGTATTTGTTTGGGCCTATAAACATAGGTATACACTAGCTGATGCCCGCAACTTCGTTTGCGTGTTAATTTTTTTTGTACAGAGTACACAGATTGAAAACATCTAAGTATCTTACGTGATTTAGATTTTTACATACAAAAGTTTTTTCCCGCTAACTCCCTTTCCCGTGGGAATTTTGCAATATCATGTAGCAACTAAGCTTTAAGTTTACTAAGGTACCTGCATGCCAAATTTCAAGCGTCTAACTTAAGTGGTTTAGATTTTTCATACAAAAAGATTTTCCCGCTAATTCCCGTTCCCGTGGGAATTTCGGGAATTCCTTTCTTAGTGCACCTCTACGGTACCTAAGCTACATCCTTTTCAAATTTCAAGTGCCTACGTTTAGCCGTTTAGGCTGTGCGTTGATATGTCAGTCAGTCAGTCAGTAAGTCAGTCAGTCAGTTTCTCCTTTAAATTTACCGCCTAATTCATTAAGTAATGTAAAGTTTAGTGACAGATAAGAGCCTCACGGGAACGTTTAAAAACATTTATTAATAAGTAACACATGTTTTTACACGCTTCCGCGAGGCTCATTATTTTTTTATCTTCTTCATCTTCATCAGCCCATATACGTCCCCACAAGATCCCTCTGCTGGGCAAAGGCCTCCCCCGCATCCTTCCATTTCTTGCGATCTTGTGCAAGTTCCGGCCATCTGAAATAGTAAGCATCCAAATCGTCACGCCATCTCTTTTTGGGTCTGCCCCGGCGTCTATGTCCATCCTGTGGCACCCAGTGTGTAACGATCCGTGCCCACCGCTCCTCGTGCATGCGACTCATGTGCCCAGCCCAGCCCCACTTTAATCTAGATGATTTGTCTCCTACGTCCGTTACTGCGGTTTTGGCTCGTAGGTCGGTGTTTCTGACTTTATCTATCAATCGGACACCCAAGATGCTACGTTCCATTGCGCGTTGGCAAACCTTGAGTTTGGACTTCTGACATTCTGTTAATGACCATGTTTGGGCACCATAAGTTAGGATGGGCAGGATGCACATTACTTAACTTTAAATTACGTTTATGAATACGGCGGTTAATGAACTATTGCCTGATAAGGAAACCTATCACAATGTTGTTTGACCCATGAATCAAATAGTTCTCCTATTTGAGAACTAATTTGTAATATTAATTTATTACGTAGTTCGCATTCTATCAAACCAATTTTTTTTAATTGTTAATCGTATTAATAGCTTTGCAAAAGTAAAATCAATTTCATAACATAATTTAGAGGTGATCATAAAGTTTTGTGTGTGGTAAACACGAGTACTTGTATTATATGTATTGGTTTAAATTAGTACCTAAGTAGTTTCTATATTAATTTTTAGTTGTGACGTTTTTGTAATTTTTTTTAGCACCGCAATAAAACTAACCTATAAAGTAGATAAAGCGGGATCTGTTCACGGAATTTGGATTGCCGTGTTTTATCAACAAACGAGCCGAGATACTGAAATAGCTATAATATTGAGAGACCCGAGTGTGACATTGGAATATGAATAATCCTTACTATATTACTATATTTACTTTATAATATTATAAATGCGAAAGTAACTCTGTCTGTCTGTCTGTCTGTCCGTCTTTCACGCCTAAACTACTGAACCGATTTTGATGAAATTTGGTACAGAGATAGATTAGAGCCTGGGAAAGGACATGGGCTCCATTTTATCTCACAGTTGTGCATGATATAACCTGTAGTCCACGCGGGCGGAGCCACAGGCGGAAAGCTAGTGACAAATAAGTAAACCTGCGCGTAACTTCAAACGGTTAGGGTATTTAACAGTAAGTGGAAAAAAATTTAAGAGTTTAAAAACAGTTACTTCGAGAGAAGAAAATTAGACCATTATGAACCACCTGTAATCTACAAGTCAAGTGTACGATATTTATCATATTTATCAGATATCCACACCGAATATTGTTTTCATTACTTTTTTTTGGATTGATGTGTTTCTTGACTAATAATATGCAATATCCTACTAATATCATAAATTACTACTGATAATATAAATGCTAAAGTTTGTGAGGATACATGGATGTTTAATCGTCTTAGGGCGACTTGCACCAAAACCCTAAATATATTTAATAGCTTAAACACATTTAACTTGGTTGTCTAAGCAACAAAATCTGTCAAATTAATCAAAATTAGTCTCGCTAAATACGTTTAGCACTTTGGTGCAAGTAGCCCTTACTGTATAGATGCTTCAGTTTTTTAGGTTTTTTGTGTAAAGTGGGCTCACGTTAAATATTACTTACGACACTTGTATCGTAATAACTATATCAAAAAGGTAACATACTCTTTCTGACACTAAATTGTGTAGAAAACACAATATTTTTCTTATAAAATAATCTTTGCAAACATTTTTTGTTTGGTCCTGATTGGCTATGTGAAGGTTTAGGTTAATGCAGGCAAATGCTTTTCGTTTTCTTTCTTATTTATAATTAATCATCCGATTTTTAGAATTCTTTTTTGTTCAGAGTGTTTGTGTTCTTTTTTTGTTTTTTTGTTCTTTTGATTGTAAGATTAAGTATATTGTAAATATTTGCTTTTCCCTGTGAAATGTGCAATAAAGTATTTATCTATCTATCTACTCCTAAAGTGGTCCTATAAAAATTAATCTACCGAGGTCGTCAACAAAAACAAAATATACTTAAGTATATACATTTATAACGTTATGATTTGTTATTTGTTGTCTGCTAAATGGCGTTGTTGGGATTGAAGTCGGTGATATCGTTGACGCTATGTTAACAACAACTGAAGTCGGTGATATCGTTGACGCTATGTTAACAACAACTGAAGTCGGTGATATCGTTGACGCTATGTTAACAACAACTGAAGTCGGTGATATCGTTGACGCTATGTTAACAACAACTGAAGTCGGTGATATCGTTGACGCTATGTTAACAACAACTGAAGTCGGTGATATCGTTGACGCCATGTTAACAACAATTGAAGTCGGTGATATCGTGGACGCCATTTTAACAACAGTTGAAGTAGTGATATCGTGGACGCCATTTTAACAACAATTGAAGACGGTGATATCGTGGACGCCATTTTAACAACAATTGAAGTCAGTGATACCGTGGACGCCATGTTAACAACAATTGAAGTCGGTGATATCGTTGATTCAAACATTTTTAACGTGGACAAATATTATGTAGTCACGTTTCCTATATAATCTACAGATACTAAAATTAGAGTCATTCAGGGCAAAGTTAATAGGCCGATTCGACAATGACATTACGTAGGCGCCTTATCTTATTTGGAATATAAGTGAGGTCAGACATCAGGACAACTTATTTTAAGAAGGGTCGATGACGTGTATTACGACAAATGAAACTCGAAATAGATTAGTTTAATTACAACGAACAAAACCGCTCTGTGCTGCGTACAAGCTGAGCAAAGCTCGGTCCAGTCAGTGTCTAAATCATTTTGTTCATTACTAGCATTCCGCTAGGGACTTCGTTCCAGTGGGAATTCGGGAAAATTATGTAGCCTATGTTACTCAGGGATAATGTAGCATCCTAATAGTGAAAGAATTTTTGAAATCAGTCCAGTAGTTTTTTTAGTTTATTCGTTACTAGCATTCCGCCCGGGACTTCTTTCCTGAGGGAATTCGGGAAAGTTATGTAGCCTATGTCTGTCCATCGGAGATAATGTAGCTTTCTAATAGTGAAAGAATTTTTCAAATCGGTCCAGTAGTTTCGGAGCCTATTCAGTGCAAGCAAACAAACAATTAAATATTTCCTCTTTATAATATTAGTAGGTACATAGACATAAAAAAATACAAATCTTTCCTGAGAGAGTTTCTGAGCTATGAGCGTCCCAACGTAATAACAAAGCTGTCAGCCCTATTTTGCGCCGTGTGCGCATACGCACGTGACTAAGAGTTCGTCGCTTCCTCGTAGTATGGAGATCGAGGACAACGTGCGTTGGCGCCGCCGCCCGCCCCCTCCGTCACCGCCCCACCAGGCGCCCTTTGTAAATACATGTAGTATATGAACCACATGCGTACTTCACTGAGCTTTACATTCGTAATATGTAGCTGCCCGTGTAATATGAAATTTGAATCAGGGGATGACAAAATGTGACATAGAACAGATAGAGATAACCCTACTAATATTAAAAATTAATTAAATTTTGTACAGATGTAGATTAGACCTTGGGAAAGGGCATAGGCTACATTTTATCCCACAGCTGGGCACAACATAACCTGTAGTCCACGCGGGCAGAGCCGCGGCGGAAAGCTAGTAATTTATATAGTCATGTCAGTTTGTTTAGCAATTTGGAAAACGTCTTACCAGAGCAGCCATAGGATTCATATCTGGTCGTGATAAAAAATAAAAAAACCCGTGACTCTTAAATTCCCTACAAACATTTGGGCGAAAAACTATGACACACGATACGTTCTGATCTAGAAACACAATTACATTGATTATATCAGTTACCATTCAGATAAATTCATCAAAATGAAAACTACTTTAAAACGAGTTTCCGAAAACAGTTTTGTAGTCTTCTAGAGTCAATTTGGACCCAAAATTCAGAGGTTCTATTTTTAAATCAGTTATATTTAGTACCCATCGATCAAGAGGCAGCGAGACTACCACTCTACCAAACCTGCAGGCCGAGTACGATAGTGACAGCGCCGCGACAACACCGCGGTCGTATGTCAAAATGTCAACATTGACAACGCCAACGCAAAGGGCGAGCAAGTCTTTGCGCGGGACCCTCGCGCAATCAAAGTGAAATTTCAGTGTGAGCCGAGCGCGAGTTTGTCGTTATCGTTATCGTGCTAGAGCTGCTGACGTCAATATAAGTTCATGGGTAAATAAGTAGTACCATAGTAACAAGTATGCCTAGTACTACGTAGTACATTTTACCTATATGAACCTTCATAATGCTTTACGAGTAAACATCGTTTCAAGCATCACTAATACAATTATTCGCTAGAAATTGATCATATGATTGAACGTAAAGAAAAACATTAAAAAATCGTTAAGCAGGTAAAAACTAAACGGATAGTGGAGGGATGGTTCTAGTTCCTCTATTATGGCCTCACCTAAAATCACAAGCGAAGAGTTTTGATACTCTCTAGGTATTGTAGTGAGGGAACACCAAAATATTTAAAAAACCGTGCATGACTCGTTGTTACATCAAATTTTTTACTTCGTTTTTTAAACCGTGTGGTGATCGGTCGAGAATAACACCACCCCATCTTTTTCCGTGGGTGTCGTAAGAGGCGACTAAGGAAACAAAAATGAGACCTGCCTCCTAGTAATCCATCTTAGGCAACGACACCTCAGTTTGTTTTCAATCTGAGGTGGCGTCTTATGGTCTCATGCGGTGTGGTAGGCTCTGTAAAAATCCGTCTGGTTCGCTACCGAAGTCCGACGCCAAACAGCTTGCTGTGTTCCGTCGGTGCGTGGGAGTACCAGTGCCTTAATTGGCATTTTCTGGGTTAACTCGCTCCATCGTCTACCTCATCTATGACCTTGGTCAAGATTGGGGTCAAGAGTTAACCCATTTCATGATTTAAAAAAAATTGTCACACTGTTGTGACAAAGAAGAATTTTTTTTCTTCATCGCCACACTGATGATTTTCTACACTATTTGTAAACTATTTATAGAGTGGTCAAAAATATAGAAAAAAAAGAAAAAAAACCGCTCTTATACGCGGCCTTGTGATGCACACTTACTCAATACTCATATATTTATTGCAATTTCTTTATAATGCCGATTTAAAATCAATTTTTTGAAGTAATGTTTGGATTTGAACCCGCCTAGTAACTACTCGTACATCTGACATTACTGAATAATAGAATATAAACTTTTATTTTCATAATATTCAAAGATCTGGACAGACTCCCGATCGTTGAATCCATAAAACTAAACATTATAAAAAATCGACGACGATTGCTGATTGGGTATTATCGGTATTATTTAAAGGATCAGTGGATCGAGCAACAAATAATGTGAATTCAGGTCCTCAAAAAAATTAAAACTAGCTTTCTTAATTAATTGGCTGGTGAGTAATATCAAGAGTCGAATCATAAACCGGCACCTACAAACAATAGTTTTATGTAAGGTTTTATTTTAAACTGGCAGTGCGATTTATGTTTTGGCGACAAAATTCATTTTCAGGCGACAAAATGATAGCGAGAAAGTAATCTCCAAGCCCAAGCTAGTGAAAATGGTATATCGTTTTAATAGGTTGAGCATTCCTGTTTTTTGCTTTGTGCCTTTTAATTAGGTACTTTTATATATATTCTTTATTGCACAAACACAGTAGGAAAAATTTTACATAAAAAATAGTGTACAAAGACGAGCTTATCTCTAGAAGAGATCTCTTCCAGCCAACCTAATCGGTGAGAAATAGTGTACGAGACGGGAAGAGAGAATTGCGCACAACGTAAGAAAATACCAAATAAGAGAAGGGCTTATATTATTAATACTTAAATACAGGGTGTTCGGCAGATGGTTGGAAAAACGAAAATGGGGGGTCGGTGGGGTCGTCTCCTACATATTTACACCATTTAAAAAAATCCTTATCTTAAATTAAATGAAAGAAAAAGTTGAGCTATTAATTATTTTTCAAAGTTTTTTTTAGGTTTCGAGATCTAGAACTTTAATTTTAGCAAGAATTTCCAACAAATAATATTTTTCTAAGGACCTACTAAGGGGTCGTCCACAAATTACGTAACGCAAATTAGAGGGAGGGGGGAATCCGGCCAAGCGTTACGGTCCTGTTACGTTGGGGGAGGGGGGGTGTCAAGGCTTGCGTTACGTGACGCACAATTTTTTATTAGTACACGTTTTTTTAATTAGTTTTGCACATGCCTCATTTGCGGTTATTTCTCTGAGATAATATTGGCAACACCGAGCGGGCGGACTCAGTTTCCAGAGCCGTAAAACACTATAAAAAAAAACGCAAGAAAAAAACAAACTGACAGTTCTACTTGCCGTACTGTGCTGCAAGTGTCGCAGTTATTTGTGATTTGAAATTTATAGAGTGTATTAAGAAATGGAACTAAACCCCGTTCATTAGATGATTAAATTTTTTGGTGATTAAAAAGTATCCTTATGAAATACTACCACCTACTCGTATCTTTCTTTTCTGAATATTACCCTAAAGATTTTTACAAAGCACTTGTTACGTAACGTAAAGCACTTGGGTCTCAGCTAAGCGTGACGGTCCTGTTACACAAATTACGTAACGCAAATTCAAGAATTTTGCGTTACGTAATTTGTGGACGACCCCTAAGTCTTAAGATTCCAATAAAAAAAATTTTGGGCATAGCTTTAAAAATAAAAAAGATACAAAAAATTACTAAAAAATTTAATTTAAGATAAGGATTTTTTTTTAATGGTGTAAATATGTAGGAGACGACCCCACCTACCCCCCATTTTCGTTTGTCCAACTATCTGCCGAACATCCTGTATAATGAAATAAAATAATATATACACTAACATATATAATACATATAATAAATCATACATGCATAATATATAATTTGCTCATTACAGTTGGGACAGGTATTATTCTTTGACTCTATTTTTGAAGGAATGGACTCTCTTGTATAGCTGTTGGGAGTTTGTTCCACATCCGTGCTCCATGGACAGTAAAAGAATTAAAACGAAAATTTGTGCTAGCTGAGGGGCATTGCAACACGTAGAACCGAGATGCTTTACAATATTTGCGCTGTAGCATGGTGCGGGTGACAGTTTCTGTAACGTTTCGTTTCATTCTTGAAAGTTGCCATGATTTACAAATTATGAGATAGTTTTTCAGTTGTACCACATTCGTAATATATTAAATCATTAAATAACTGTAGTAAATTAAATTAAACACAACCAGAATGTTCTAATCTACAAATGTATTGGGAAGAAAAATTAAACAAAGTGTTTTGCGTATAACGTAACGCCATACATGTATTTAGTGATGGGATGCAGTGCTACGATCGATAGTCGATGTTTTTATAATTACAAAATTTGTCGTTGAAAAGTACAAAATTCTGTCACTTTTTATCGTTCACTCAAAAAATCACAAATGGAGGTCAATGTCAAAAATGTAGAAGATTATAGAACAAAAATGGTGTCAGGAAAAAAAAACCAAAAACACGATTTTAATTATTTTATCGAAAAAAAAAATGTATTGCACAACGTGCATCCCTAGTCATGTAGTACTGACAGATGTCAACGTCATACAGGCAACTGTCACCCGCACCATGCTACAGCGCAAATAGTGTAGACGCGAGATGATTTCAAATTACTTGCCCAAAATTATGCGACGTTCTGCTTGCTGTCTCGTTCTTTTATTCAAGTGATTTGTTTTGCGTCTCTGTCCTACACAGATAGATACGTGAATAGATGGCAACACGTGACATAACATTATACCCTGCCGACTTATTCCTCGCTTCTCTCGTCGTCACATCGGAACTAGGAAAATGAAAGGAAAACCTTTTTCCTTTACCCAGTGAGGTCATTCCTACCGTTATTATTTTTTTCCATTAATTTTATTAGATAATGAACTGTTTTACAGCTAAGTTTCACCAGAAATAACTTCGTTCACCATGACCACCGAGAACTTATTTTAAAGTTACATACTATTCACATGGTTCTTATACTGTTCAGTGGTGAGGAGTTCCTCATATGTCTCGGAAACCAATGATCAGATCCTGGCGTCCTGAATGTGGTACCCAAGTGAAACATCAAGCAAATCGGAATGTCAGATTAGAAAATGATGCCAATTATACATACAAAGAAATAAATAAATATAGAAACATTGAAATTGAGAACTTCCAACTTTTGGGTTGAGATGGTCTATTATTTTTTGAAGACGACTAAAAATAAAATGCTGACGTAAAACTTAAGGCATAATTCTTATCTATTTATTTAGGGAAAATGAGACATTCAATTTTTTTTAAATAATATTTCAGGTACTTACCACCATGCATGAGTGGCGCGACTTGCAAGTTGTGCTTGGGATGCTGTAGTTGTATAATTTCGTCTTCATTTTTATTTGCTGACGTTCACGTTTTATTTTTATAGTTATGATTGTTTGTGTTATCAACATATATCAGTAGGTCACGTTTTTCTTAGAGATACGTTTCAACATAAACAATGGCAACAGAAAATATAAAAAAATGGAACCAACTTCAAAAAAGCGAAAAATAAATACAATATCATTTGATGTGCTATGTAGTACTTACCTGCTGTGCTGTTTGAAGTCGGTGCAAAGAAGGCCTATTAAACTTAATTTTCTTGGCACCGACTTCAAACAGCTCAGTAGGTAAGTACTACATATCACATCAAATGATATTGTATTTATTTTTCGCTTTTTTGAAGTTGGTTATATTTTTTTTAAAGTGTTTATTTTTTTTAATTTTTAGTGCAAATTATAAAATTTCCATTTTTGAAATCGGTTAATAAAACGAAGTGTTAGCTTTAAAAGGTTAAACGAATTTTTGATTTTTACTTTACATACATACAGTTTATACTGAGAACCCCCCTTTTTTTGAAGTCGGTTAAAATACTAAAACCTTCTCCTAAATGTAACAAATACTTTTCTCAAAGCCGCATCAAAATCGGTTCAGCCAAACGCGAGATAATCGCGGACAAACATACAAACCTCCTTTTTTTGAAGTCGGTTAAAAAAGATAAAAGAATAATCAGTTTATTCTTTTTTAAAGACAACAAAGAAGTTTGAAATTATATGCATACCTATTCGTGTCTGAGCATTTTAAACATTAAAATTTAAAATTGTACGAACTGTGGTGATCCTCCCCATAAAACCGAAAACCATCCTTATGGAACCCTTATGGAATTCACAAAAAAACGACTTCTCATACAACGGCAATCAGCTGATGGCTCAGTTTGTATGAAGAGGTGAATTTTTATTTATTTCAACCTATGTTCTCTTGAAAAAGTTGTTCAGTTTAATAAACCGATTCACATCCTTGATTCAAGGTCACCCAATATGATATTCAAAATGCAATAAAGCGAGATCCGTTTCAGAAATATTTAATTTATCTTTACTCAAGTACTATATTAAGCATGAGCACGACCTTTTATCATGCAGTCATTGGTTGATAAGAGAAAGTAAATAAACGATAAAAGAATAATCGTCAGTATGTCAAATAATTCGATTCCTGTCTAAAAAAACCGGCCAAGAGTGTGTTGAGCCACGCGCTATTCAGGGTTCCGTAGTTAAAAAACTAAATTTTATTACTTGATCGGTCTTACTCGTCAATTTGAAAACCCAACTAAGCTGAGATAGTTTTCCTTTTGACTTAGTTTTATACCACCACTGTAACTTTTTATTTAAATAGCAACGGTTCACCTGATGTCCCCCACACTTAAGTGTAACAACAATTTTAACTTTAAAGCTTAATCATATTTGCAAACGACCCCTGAATTAAAAACGTTCTCCACAAACCCCTATATCGTAATAAAAAGCTATCCAATGACTACCCCATACAATGGAATTGGCGAGTAATAAAAATAATACCCCTCTTACGTGTCAGGGAGTAGGTACCCAAATATATATATATATATATTTTAGATTTTATTTTGCCATATGTATATTTTACTGAACCAAACTTCAGCTTCGTAGTACCAAGGGTCTGGGAAGAAAATTGCGGACAGGTGGACAGACTTATATAGCAAAACTATAAGGATTTTTAGATGACTACGGAACCCTAAAAATGATAGTAGACATCAAACAATAACTTTTCCGAAAAAAAATATGGAGAACGGCAATGTCATATTTTATAGAACAAATAAGTGTATTGTTTAGTTAGACAAACACGTTTTTCGAATGCTTGTTTAATCGATTTTCTCCTTTTTGTTGGCCTACGTGGAAGTCACAAGTCGTCACGACACTCAGTTAGTCAGTGATCATCTTCTTTTACAATTTATAGTTTCGTATAATCTTTCAAAATGAAAGTTTCGTATAATTAAAATGACATATTTATAAATAGAGCTGCACATTACTTAATCTATTTTTTTATTAATTTTGAAGGTTTTTTCTTGTGGGTATTTTTGAAACACATTATTATTATTTGGACTATAATAAAAAATTTAAATTAATACGACGGATAACTTGTAAATCTTGTAATCAAATCACAGAATGCTTTATGCATGCTGTTGAATGACTATAGTAAACATAATATTATGATAATGAGCAGTTATTTTCGTATAGTATTTTTGCTACACAGTGGCAATCAGAGTTTAAAGCATGCCGTGAATTTGTTCGGAAGTTCAACGGCGTTGCATCGCATTTTTCTTTTATGTACCTATGTATAACAAGGTGCAGTGTACATATCGACGTCATATTCACGTTTCCTATTGTGTTGAGAAATGGGGTCGTCAACCGGGTTAATGCATTGCGATAAAATATCAAAAACAAATAAAAATGTTGTGTTTACTGCACTGTAAAAATTTACAAATTTTGTTCAATTTTGTTTATTGTACATATATGTATAAAAACTAAAATAAAATTCAAAAGTGAAATGGTTGCAACTCTAGTACCTAATCAGTTGCACAACTCTAGCACCTAATCAGTTTGATATATTTCAAATTGAAAGTTACATATAATCAACATAGCATACTACTTAACATAGTTGTTTAATAATTTTTTTAATATATAAATATATATTTCTATTATAGCTATTTATCAACTGTAAACTACTATGAAAAGTATAGTAAAATATTTTTAAAAGAAAAAGCAAGTATTAATAAGAAAACACTTAATCTAGACAAGGGCACGGACATCAAGTCTGTGGATGATCTTTATTATTAAAAAAAGACAGTTATTTCAAGTAGAGCTGCGCATTCATTAAATTTTAATTAATTTTGTTTTTTCTTGGTATTTTTAGAACACGATATAAACGTATAGGGTAACTTTTAATTAATTAGTAAGGAAGTTGTAGGAGTGATTCTCCCTTTTAAATCGAAGAACTTTTCCCAAGAAACCCCTGTAACTCTTTAAAAAAATCGCCTTTCCATACTAGCAATCCATGATCCATGAAGCGGTGATAGCCCAGTTGGTAATGAGCCAGACTTGTAATCCGAAGGTCGCGGGTTCAAAACATGGTGCGGGCCTGTACCACTAAATTCGTCTTTTCAGATTTATGTACTGATTTCTAATTATCACTTGCTCAGCGGTGAAGGAAAACATCGTGATGAAACCCGGTCGTCCAAGAAAATTCATTTTCGAAAGACGAGTGGTCCACTAACCCGCATTAGGCCAGCATGCATCAATCCCCTTCGTGTTTCGAAGGGAGGCCCGTGCCAATCGCTTACTAATTCAGTGGATTTTAAGACATTGTGATGAAACCTGCAGCTCGAGCATGATGTGCGGTTAGGGAAAGTTGCGAATTAACAAAAATAGTGAAATAGGCAAAGTGTCTAATCATACCCGGATTTGATAAATTCGCGCGGCACGCTACTCGGCTGACGGTGATACTTCACTTTGATTGCGTGAGGGAGGACCCCTCACAAAGGCTTGCTCGCCCTCTGACGTTGTCAATGTTGACATTGACGGCCGGTTTGGTCGAGTGGTAGTGACGCTGCCTCTTGATCGGCGGGTTCTGGGTTCGATCCCCAGTCGGGGCAAACATTTGTGTAAAAAGCAGATGTTTGTTCTCGGGTCATGGGTGTTTGTGTTTGTCTTTATGTGCGTTCCAAGGGACCCACGACACAAGGGAAAACCTTAGTGTGGGCCTTTGAGTGTGTAGCGTTTATTTTTTTATTTTTTTTTTATTTTTTATTTAGGACCGGGGCGCAATCCGCGCGCAATAACTTCGCACTCCAGCTGCTGCAAGTCTAAGAAAATTCGTTTGTGAAAGGAGCGCAGTCCATCATCCCGCACTGGGCCAGACTATGGTCTAAATCCCTATCGTGTTTCGAAGGGAGACCCGTATAATAGGCTGATAAAAAAGTCACCCAATATTTGAAATGGGTCATTTTACCTGTTCTATTAGTCTTTCGTCTATCGCCATTGTTTCTTATTTCAAACCCACTGTGATCAGATTGTGCTTTTTTTTCTATTAATAATGAGTCCACAATCTAGCACAAAGGCGAAAATGCGGACGAGGATGAAGCGAGCTCACCCAGAAAATGCCTATTCACTCGAACTTTAAAGAGTTGAGCAAAATTAATTCCTCATTTGCAAATTCTCTACGTCCCACCGAGTTTAAAAATGTATGGTGAACCTATTCTGGCATCATGTTCCACTAAATTGCTGTACATATTTTTATGAGGTAGCAAAATCTCTAAAATGTAAAAATCTATATAAAAATGCAGGTTCTAACTCTGAACCACCAACGCCCAGCCGAAACCCTTGGACCCAGAAAACTGAATTTGGCACAGAGATTCCTTTGAGTGTGTAGGCAAGGAATAAGGAAAGATTTTGCGAAAGTCCGACGGGTAAGCAGAGGCATCCTCCAGTGTGTCTATAAAATAACAACCCGAACTACAGACTAACTGACCCATTAACGCACAGCCAAAACTATTGGAGTAGAGAAAGAATTTTTAAATATATATTATTAGCGTTTATTAGGTAACATAGGCCTTAACTAAGAACGGATTTCCCCAAATTCCTACGGGATTCGCTGAATACACGTGTAGGTGTTGCTGACTATTGCATAACTTCATCCACGAGCTTAGGTCTCAAAGGGAGAACATAGCGTGCGCTCTGATGCAATGATGACAAAACGAGCTATAGGTAGCTATGCCGCTTATCATTGACGCTTTAATTGTTACCATTTTATTTACCATTTATGAATAGGTCACCATTTTATCCGTTCAGGTTGTTAAAATTAGAACTAACGAAACATACTTTTCTAAAAACAAAGGCATGAAAGGGGTGTAAAAAAGATTTTGGCCTAAATGGTCCGCCATTTTTTTTCTTTCAAAATTAAGGCTACCAAGTGAAACTTGTATCAATAGCTAATATAAAGTTTTTTTAGACAAACTTTAAAAAGCTAATTTTCATATTTTTTTTGACATTTTGTTTGATATACTAATACTAATACAGAGCTACTAATAGCGGGTCGACTGGTTGAAGTCATAGAAAAATTGAATTTAATTGGTGGAAATCACTATAAATATTTGTCTCTCTTGACACACATGCACTTTAATAATAATGTATCTAGCTACTCTCGCGTTATTATACTGAATGTATTAAAAACTAGCTTTCTGCCCAGGACTTCCCTCTCGTGGGAATTCGGGAAAATTGTGTAACCTGTATTATTTTAATATTTATGGCTTATTACTGCAAAGTTTCATCAAAATCCGTTCAGTCGATTTTGCGTGAAGAAGTAACAAACATATATACTTACAAACTTTCGTATTTAAATTTGAATCTTCCAGCTGATACGACAAACCAATTTGCAAAGAGGCCACCAAATGCGTAGTCATTCCGACCTACCTACGTACCTAATTAAGATTCGATACTGTACCTGAATTCGTGTGCTGTGGCTTATCGTAGCAAGTGTCAGTGACTGGTGTGCACTGGGAGAGGGGGAGGTGGGAGGGGGTACAGCGGGGGTGGGGGCAAGCGCGGGCGAGGTGCGCATACGCAGCACGTGTCAGCCCATGTGCAACTGTTTGTCTGGACTTCTCGAATGTTTGGAGAGCCAGTGTACTGTAATTGCTTGAATCATCTTTACTTCATCGTTTTCCTGTTAACCAGGTTATTGGTTGAGAATAGACGAGGAATAACAGCTGAGTTGAAAACACGTGTTACTCAGGTCAAATCAGCCTTTTGATTTCGTTCATGAAGTTGAAAGACCAATTGGACCAGTGAGCTACCTAGTATTAACGAATAGATAATAGAATCAAAAAGTTTAAAAAAATTATTCTGCTAAATTAAATTACTATGTCATACCAGAAATTGTATCTTACAACGCCTCTCTCGCTTTCTTCTAGGACTCCCTATCCTGCGCTATAACTACCCATCCTTCGACTTTATCCAACTCCTCTCCCCATATGTGTCTTGGCCTGCCGCGCTGCCGCTTCCTGTGGGGCATCCAGTAAGTAGCTTAGTAGATTCAGCCCACAAAATTAAATGTTCTGGCATACGGTAAACGTGGCCCGCCAAATTCAATTTCAGATTCGCTGCTGCCTGGGTTATATCCACAATTTGGGTGTGAGATCGCGAAGCTGTGTTTCTAACTTTGTCTGCCAGCTTGAGGCTAAATATGCTGCACTCCATCACATGTTGACAGACATCGACGCTGGACTTTTGAACTTCTGTCAAAGACATAGCAAATTTTATTAGCATTATCGTAGATAGCAATAAGTACGTACGGTAAGAATCAACAAGCTCGACGTACTCTCACTACTTTACAGTTTAACGTACGAAAACGTGATTTGGGAGAATACATTACTAAGTCACACGCGTGAACAAAGGGCACATAACACAGGCACAGCTAAAGTATTCATTTAATTATATCGCGAACAAATGTGGAGACTGTCGCGTGCGCAGACACGTGCCCGTGTTTCGTGATCTGAACGTTCGGTTCGAACGGTGCGGCGCATTTACCGGATTTTTTGCCTTGTAAACTATCGTTAAAATATTATTTACCTTTTCTTAAATCTTATTTATTATAGACATTCGCAATCTTACAGTCAAATCTTATATCCTTACTCCTTACCAATGATAAGGGTATGTGTTTAATGTTTGTCCTTCCTTTAAAAATAAATATGTTATTGAATTGAAATTCCGTTTCTTAGTTGTTTTTCTGCATTTAATGATAAATACTGTATAGAGATATTTCTTCATACTAATACTATTAAACTTTACAGTAAAGCATCTTTTTATGCCGGAAAATTCCTATAGGTCGAAATTTATAGAAGACAGGTGTATTTTGCATCACCTGAAAGTTAATTTGGCCGAGTGTACTGCGTTACTATCTGAAATAGCTCTACAAACGTCAAATCACGTTGATAAACTTACATTTGTTACGTTGACCGATAGTTCTGCTCCAGATACGGAAACTATGCAGAGTACCTAATGAATAACTTCTACGTCAATCGTAATTACGCCAGTTAAAAGTTAAATCAATAAAAAATCATAAGTTAAAAAAAAGTCAAGCCAGTAAAAAGTTAAATCAATTTTATAAAAGGATTTCTTTATTTAGATTAATTTATTTAGCCAAGGTATATTCTGTGGCCTCGGTTCATACATTACCTACATAAAAACAAATTTTAAAAAAGGTGATCTATTGTTTATCTTCTTTTGATTTTATTTGGATGTGGTTTCATTCGACTAGTTAAACTTAAATTGTTGAAATCCTTACTAATATTATAAATGCGAAAGTCTTATAGTGAAAGACGGACAGACTCTGTCTGTCTGTCTGTCCGTCTTTCACGCCTAAACCGATTTTGATGAAATTTGGTGCAGAGATAGATTAGAGCCTAGTAAAGGACATAGGCTACATTTTATCTCACAGTTGGGCACGATAAAACTTGTAGTCCACGCGGGCGGAGCCGCGGGCGGAAAGCTAGTTTTATTATTTTAAAATCAGAGGTGAAGAAAACAAAAGATGTCTACTTTTGAAGTTTTTTTTTGTCGAGTATTTGTGGCTTCATTTCTATTATGCCAAGCCAGAGAGTTGAAGACTTAAAAATAATGTCACGCTTCGGTTCACGTTTCATTGGGTCTTTTTATAATGCGAAAACGGCATGGCAAAATTGTATTACCATTACCTCCTATGCATTAGTGGTACTACAAGCTGGGAACATAAGGTGGCAATGGTTATTCAAATTCTGGCGTGCCATGCCGTACCGTCCGAATTATAATAGTAATAATAATAAAATATATCAGAACACCACGCCGTCTGGCCATAAGATCTTCTTCATGACTGTCTCCAGCATAAACGTCGGGAACCGCACCACGAAGGCTTTGAAACTAGCATGGTGATGCGATTTTAACGGTTTCACTCTCTGGAGACTTAAGGGAACTTTTGTCTTCTGCCGTATGTACTCGACGACGTCTTGCACCACTAAAAACGCCCATTAGCGGCAGTGCGTTGCAAGTGCATTCTTAAATCAATAATTCTTATTGATTTAAAAATGCACTTGCCTATTCTTCTCCTGAGGAAGACTGCACCTTTGCGATTAGGCGCAAAGTCAAAAATGCTAATTTAATTCACTATTTTGCTCAATGATTTATATTGATTTTGCTAATGTATTTTTATGACGTTTTCAAGCAGCACTTTGTCTGTGAAATAAACATTTTTGATTTTTGACATTTTTGACTTTTGACTCCTCTTTGATTTAAAAATTGCATGGGGAGGAAATTGCTATAAAATTACGGATGCATTATTCCAATCATATTGTGTCACCAGGAGAGCTAGGCTATTAAGCCTCATTCAGTGACACGCGTAGGCATTAGGATTTCACGGGCTGTAATGGAAATGACTTTTCCTTCCTTATTGTGTTATTGGTATCGGTAGGTATGTTCAAGTATGTGGCGAACTTGATAGCCCTGATTTCAGAGTAACCGCCAAATGACCTCTGACATGGCTTAACGATTCGTAGTCAATCGACAATAGCCGGGATTGATGGCTTAACGTCCCTCCCAAGCATAGAAACGCTCGTGATAAATTTCCACTTTTGTCATCCATCAGGTTCCATGCCTCCGTGTACGTTACTTAACCTCGCTGATAAGTTCAAATCAGCGACCATCACAAGGCTACAGGATGGTGATTGGATGACCTTAGATTTTTATTTTTCGTGAACGACGAGTAGCTTGAAATGGAGCAGGATAGGGGATTAGGGAGGCATAGAAGAAATCCAGAGAGACCCAGCAATGAGATAATTCCGTACCACCATACCATACACTCACGCATATACCTGACGGGGTAGGCAGAGCATCATGTGGTTCCCAAGACGCCATGTTTAAAATATACATTCTAAGGGTTATTGAATGAAATGTGAGTATAGTGGTGCGTGAAAGCTAGGTTATCATCCTTTCACAAAACCCTTACTCCTGACTTACTGGCTTCTACAGTGTGACTGGGAAGAGTTGGGAGCTGGCACATTATTATTCTTTTTTCACTCCCAGACCAGCGTGGAAGTGGGACAGTTTTGGCTAGATAAGATAAGGTTTAGTCTTAAAGTTTTATCGCTTGGCAACCAAACTCTAGTTTCAACAAAATCAGCATCGGCTGATAATATTAATTTCATACAGATTCAGTGGCGTAACCTGAGGCCGGTGGCAAATTCATTGGATGGGGGATGCAAAGTAAAAAAAAAATTGCAAACAATGGGTGCGTTCTAAAATCGATCGACATCCTTTAATAATTTATTTAAATTTGTATTTTTTCTTTAGTTGTGTCTAACTTTAACTGATTTTAAGTACTTACTTAAAAAGTATAATTTTTATAAATTTTGTTAAAAATGTTTGGTTACTTCTGAGCTCGTTGCTTCTCGGGGCCCAGGCCGTAGCATTTTACCACCCTTTAGTTACGCCAATGCAAAGTAGATACCCTGCAAGTAGGATCCTGCAAGTACTCGTACAATGTAGTTAGTTTCTCCGTACTACAAGTAATGGTATTGTGTATCTATAGGCAACGCCAACTTACTGCAGATAATAATCCATACTTCTATTCAACTAAATGTAAAATAATTTATCCACGCTAAAGAGGAGCGAAGTCACGTGTCTTCACCTGTCGCCTCAGCAGGATGTAGGTAGGATGTTCATGCAAAAATAGTCCATATGGTAGACCAGTTATCATTTGGTTAATAAAGACCTGCAATTTGATAGTTATCTCTAATAGCTCTGGTTGGGTGTAGTTCGATTCGACCATATTTCCAGATTCGAAAACAATATACTTTTTAAGGCTTTTACATGGGTTCCTTGGGGAAGATTGTTCAGTTTCATAAGGAGAATCACTTTCGTTAATTGAAAGAGACACCGTATAATTTAACAAATTAATGTCGTTTTATTGTAATAGTACACAAATCCGTCTGTAGACGTAGGCGTAGACTTATAATGTGGTTTGTATTATATTATGTATAATCCACGTGCAGTGACGTATGCACGAGTGAAGTGCGTCCCGCGGTCTTTAATTACTATGTCAGTAACGCAGCTCTCTTTGCGAATCACTAACCACACTAAGGTTTTCCTAGTTTATTTTATAATAAAGAAATATCCACTAATGTTCGTTCCAGCCTGGAATCGAACCAAAGAATCGTCAATTCAAAGGCTGCGTAATTAGCGCTACTATACAACTGAACCTTGTCGTGGTAGGCAGTACCACTTGATACCACATTTGACATTCATTTTGAGGGCTAATAAATGTACATGTGTAACTTTTAGAAAAAAAAAAGAAATTAACATTTAAACATATGGGAAAAAATGTTTACTGTAATGGGAATTTATTTTTATTGTGTATCTGAACGCGAGGAAACAGAATAACATCAAAGTCTTGCCGAGGTTATATAAAAAACAAACGGCCAAGTGCGAGTCGGACTCGCGCAAGAAGGATTCCGTACTTATAAAAACGGCAAAAAAAACACGGTGTTGTATGGGAGCCCCCTTAAGTATTTATTTTATTATATTTTTTAGTGTTTGTTGTTATAGCGGCACTAGAAATACATCATCTGTACAAATTTCAACTGTCTAACTATCACGGTTCATGAGATACAGCCTCCGACTGACTTATCTTAGATAAAACGGCAATAAAATCATGTTTTTTATATTGGAGCCCCCTTAAATATTTATTTTATTATATTTTTAAGTATTTGTTGTTATAGGGCCAATAGACATCATCTGCGAAAATTTCAACTGTCTAACTATCACGGTTCATGAGATACAGCCTGGTGACAGACGGACGGACAGCGGAGCCTTAGTAATAGGGTCCCGTTTTTACCCTTTGGGTACGGAACCCTAAAAACTAGGTTAATAGTGCGTTTTTCCATAAAGGTCAAAGATGAGGTCGACGATGGAGCGAGTTAACCCAGAAAATGCCTATAAAAAGGGCTATTACAAAATCCTTTAATGTATGTTTGTATGTATTTCATGTAATCTTGACTTGTTTTAAGTGGCATCCTGAATGTCCTATAAAATAAAGAATTTTTATATTCTATTCTGTTTTATAAAGAAATGAGTTATGAATGAGTGAACGAGGAGTCTGACTGCCTCGTGAGCTGATGGCGTGACGACTGCAACGTACTTTATAACATCACTACAACCACCTGACCACGCATCGCGCAACCCTGACACACTTAACTCGGCAGTTAGTGATAAAATGTAGTTTAGATTACGGATGTCAACGTCATCTTGTCTATTTCTGGCCAATCAAAATTTACCGTTGCCGTACCAATATAGCATGTACGAAAAAGTTAAAATAGGCACAGGGATATGAAGTCTCATTACATTAAATTAGCGAAACTTTGTAACGTGAATTTGCCCAATTTCATATTTATTTTCCTTTGTTTTTTTAGGAAAAGAGCCATCTGTTGATTTTCATAATTTATACTCAATTTTTGCTGACTTATTTTTAATCAAGGGATATTATCGATTTTCTGTTAGTTTGTAAAATTGTTGCAGGATTAATAATTTAATATTAAAGCCATGTCATTGTTGAGTCTTTGAATGCTTTATGAGTATAACACTTTGAGTATGTAGTATTTGGTATAACATTACAAATTACGTCAAAGGTAAATGTTTCAGTTTTCAGTAAATACACTGGGCGTCAAAAATAAGTAGTACACTTTTCAAATTGCAATTACTCCTAAACTATAGTAGTTACACTTATGAAATAAAAAGCAGTTTATAGTAAACTTAACGAAGTTTATTAAAGTTATATTTTATTTGGCATGAATAAAGTTTCAAACTTAAAATTAAGATAAATACTAAAAAGTATCAATTTTTAACGATATGTCAACCACTTAATTTTCACGTTTTGGAACTTTTTCACAATTTAATAACTTGTGTTGCCGCCTCGGGCTCTAATTACAGCTTGGATCCGGTTTGGCATGCTGAACACTAAGTTTCGGAGGCGGTGTTGGGGAATATTTTCCCATTCTTCTATCAGCGCATGTTTTAGAGCCCTGAGTGTGGCAGGAGGTGGACTGCGCCTTCTGACTAGCCTCCCAAGCTCATCCCAGGCGTGTTCAATCGGGTTGAGATCTGGGCTTCTCGATGGCCAAGCCATCAAGTTGATGCCAACCTCCTGAATGTACTCTTGTACGTGGTGAGCAGTGTGTGGCCGGGCGTTATCATGCATTAGGATGGCTCCATCACCCATATTTATTAAATATGGCCCTGCATACTCGTTGAGGATCTCCGAGGCATATCTTTCACCAGTCAAAGTCCCATTTTCTATTACCACAAGCTCTGTGCGACTCTCTGAAGAGATACCAGCCCATACGTGTACAGAGCCCCCGCCATATTGGACTCTTTCCGAGATACAAGCTTGAATGTATCGCTCACCGGGTCGTCTGTAGACTCTCCGCCGTCCATCTGAAGTGTATAAAGAGAATCGAGACTCATCTGTGAATAAAACTCTAGCCCATTCTTCTTCGCCCCATTGTACGTGTTGACGGGCGTAGCGTAGTCTTGCTACGCGATGCTCTGTCTCAAGTTTGGGGCCATTTGCTGGTCTTAGAGGCTTCAGGTTAGCTTCAGCAAGTCTTCTTCTCACTGTACTCTCACTGATGTAGTCTGTTCGGGTCCGAAGAAGCTGTTGCTGAACCTCAACTGCATTAAGGTGTCGATTTCTTAACACAGTGGAAACAATAAAGCGATCTTCTCGGGTACTTGTGCACCTGGGTCTGCCATTACCTCGTCTCCTTAGATGGTTTCCAGTCTCTTCGTACCTTTGCTTTACTCGCTGAACCGTTCTTAAAGTTACACCCACCCTCCTTGCAGTACGACGCATACTGATGCCCACTTCGAGAAAAGCTAAGATTCTTGCACATTCTTCTGGTGAAAGAGGCATGATTAGTCAAATTTACTCTCTGAAGATACCTATGCTTTTCAATTACAATTGCTTTATCAGCAGCGAATGTGTCAAACACAAAAATCCTAAGTAAGACAACACCTTTCAACAGTTTAAAAAAAGTGTTTTTATTTATTCGTTTTTTTTAAAGTCAAGCATTATAAGTTCTTATAATGCATGAAGTTTTTATTGAATAAGATTAAATTTTCTTTTTAACCTTTTTTGTTTCAAAGGTCTAAGTTTTATAGTTTGGGAGAAATCGCAATTTTAAAACTGTACTACTTATTTTTGACGCCCAGTGTAGTTTAGTTGTCAATCAATTTTTCAGTTGTCAGTTGCGATTTCCAAAAAAAACATCGTTAAAGAAAAAGTGAATGACAACGAATATTTAAAAAAAAAACATTTTTTATTATTGTAACGTCCCACTGAATTTTTAACGCTTGTGTTGCGTATTATTTGTGACCAAAACGCTAAAACGCGAATAGCTTTGACTATTTATTGGTTCCGATAGGTTAGTGAATAATATACTTATTAGTTACGATAATTTATAACTATGAAAAAAAAAACGCACATGTTACGCATTTATTGGAAAACATGATTTGATGTTAATGTAAGGTATATTCTCATGTGTTTGCAACAACTCCATGTTATTTATATGATTTCAGGTGCCTCAACCAATTATTTTTAGAACTATAGGTATTTGTGTTATTGCTGATCGAAGTATCGATGTAAACGATGCAATTTTCACAACGATTTTATTAAGTTTCAGCTTTTTTATTTTACTTACTTTATTGATTTATTAATGCTTACACTGACTTTGGAAGTATTAATAGTTATTATTAGTACAAAAAAGGAGTGTGAAATGAATTTAAACTACTATGCAGTCAGTTACGCAAGTCGTATTACAGTCAAAACATTGTATTGACAAAGTAGCCATAATACCCAGGCCGTAGTACGCAGGTTGTGAATGGAAAGTACAGGTTGGAAACTGCAATCCGTGCCAGGGTCATTGCAATACTCACTAACAGTTATCTCCACGGTTTTGTTTCAAGAATAGGTATAATATTATGTTTGTAGTAAATGTAGACGAATAACTTTACAAGTTTTCTACTCAATAAGTTCTTGCGGTTTTAAATTATCGATACTTTTGGATTGATTGTAAAACAAGTTTCCAAAAATATCTAACGAACTGGTTAGTTGGTAACAGTCAAAATGTTTGGTTTAGTCGATGGCGATGGTGTTCTGCCTTTGCATTAGATATGTTCTAAGGGACTACGATTCAGGGGTCGCACGAGACAAAGAATGTTGGAATATTTGTAACTTTGTCTGTTAAAAGGTACCACGGGTTACGTTTTGTATAACAGCAGTCATAGAAACGAATTGTTTTTAAGATTACCGTAATTAGCTGATTTGGCGCTTACTCAGACGGGGTCCCCCCCCCAAAATCATACTGCTAATAGCTGTATAAAAGCAATGTAACAGATGATAAGTTTTGAATAATTGCACGAAAAGGCCAGTCAGTATCTTCTGCATAAAAGTATTTTGTTCTTTTAAACAAGTATTACATCTCTGTTAGCCAGATGATGAATGAATGATTAATGAACTTAATGCTGAAGTCCTTCAAAGCTCCGATATTTAGATGAAACTCAGCATTTAGCTTATTCCAGTACCTACATTTTATCAAGAAGTTAATCATACTAATATTAAATTGTCAAATCCGAAACAACCCAACCGTCGTGTTTATTGTATTGGTGACGATGACAGCTAAACTGCCTTAGTTACCTAAGAAAAACTAACTGCCTTAGTTGCAGTCTGTCTTTGGCCTCACTCCGGCATCCCATACTCTGCACAAATTATAAAATTACTCTTTACTAATTATATCGGTCAGTGGCGTGCATTCCATACAAGCAGAAAAGCAGTGCCTACCCTAGGCTTTTCAAGGCAAAAAAAAATACAAAAATTAAATATTATAATGTACACCAACGATCACAGATCTTTGTGAAACGAATAAACGTTTTCCGAAATGACGCCATCTTCATTTCTCTAACCTTTAACTTTTCAAAACAGCGCCATCTAAACTTCTAATACTGAACTAGTAAGACCCCTCGTAGGAGCGCGGATTTGCCTTTCTAATTATTCGTTAAAAGCACTCGTTTGAAATGCCTTTTTTGTTGAGGTTTTGTGTTGAAATGGGGGCTTCTGATTGGCTGTTTCGCCTCCCCCGCCAAATATTAACAAACTGATTGTATGGAGAAAAAAGCTCTGCCTACAAAGCGATTCTACCAAATTGAGAAGTGTCAATATTCGGTAAGTTTGAAATGGCTGTTATAGATTTTTAATTTTGCGGCCTTTTTGTCTTATTGGATGCATTCAGCCATATTGGTTTGTTTTTGTTTTGCAACTACGTAGGTACGAAAACTTTTGCAAATTATTGTTTTATCAGTTTATAGGTGATTGTTAGATATTTGTTTAGAACAAAATGAGTGCAATAAGTTGTGAAAAGTGTGGTGATGATGTTTGTTTGCCGAAACTGCGTAATTTTTCAAGTTTACCTTTTTAAGAAAAAGTAAACATTACTTATCGCAAAAGGCCGATACGTGGATTTGACGCAAAAAAGGTACCGCAGTAAGACATTACTAAAATATACTATATTCATTAATGGTTCATGGGTTGTGTGCATACTAACCGCTAAAGTATTTTGTTTTCTGTGCGTTTTGTTTTCAAACTGTTATAAAAACGTATGGAACGGCGCAGGGTTATTTTGATTTGAATAACCTTAATACAGCGATTAAAAAGCATGAGCTTTCTGAAAAACATCTCAAAGCTAGGTACGTTGAAAGTTTTTTCGTTTGTCAAAAGTCGCATAGAAACGAGTTTGAGCGGTCAATTAAAACTAGACAAGTTCACTGCCTACCCTGCCTAAAATGTCTATGCACGCCACTGATATCGGTGAAAAAAATGCTTTAAAAAAAAGGTTCCATTCATAAAATAACTTTATTGGTAAAAAGTTACTCAGTGTAGTCAAGTGAAACTAAACGCTAACAAAATAAAATATGACATGTTTTTGTCACAACATAAATATTCGATATAAACAAATAAGGCCCGTGTTCACCAAAAATATAACCAACTGTTAAACCGCGGTTAGAATCTAATCAGACAAAATGTAAAAAAATGTATGAAAATGACATTGTCAAATCTCTGGTTAGCTGCTAATCGTTGGTTAAATATTTGATGAACACTGGCCTAAATAAATAATTTTACCCTAATTTAATGCTTAAAGAAATAAATTATAGGTCAGCATGCAACTTTACCGTGTATTTATAATACATTCCGTGTAAAATTTTCACGCGCCATAAGCCAAGTTTTTAAGATAATAAACAACATTTTGTCTATTGGTTTCTTTTTGTTACTGAAATAATTTTATGTTGTATGCAATTTAAGGGTTCAAAAATAACATAATATTTTTACAAGAATATTATACCGATTTCGTTATTAAAATTGAGCTTTGAGTATAGAATTCTACATAATTATAAAGGGTTATGTTATTTATCATGTCTGTATAACAGATCTTATGTGTCCACTTATTAAGTTATTTTCTGGTTAAATGTAAAAACTATTCTATAATCACACACATTTGTACCGTAAATCAAATAATTGGGATTCAGTGTATATTATTGAAATATTATTGTATATTATTGTATAGCAGTAAATGATTTGTTATTTTACCTTTTCTGGAGTAGTTTTTAGCATTGTTTTTGAAAGGCGGCACTTTTACACAACATACTTCGCGTCGCGATTGTCAAACTAAATGCTTACTAAAGATCCAGAACATTTCTTCTAGCATAATTTTTTTTTACTTTTCGTGAATACCCCGCAAACTTCTGCATAAGAATCTGTTACGATTGCTTTTACCACAGTTAGCTGCACTTGACGGTAATTTTGTACTTAAAGAGGCATAAAGTAGTTATATCAGCTATCTGAATTTATTTTAATAACTACATTCTTCATAACAGAAACAACACTACACTTTATACAGCAGCTGAATAATTGACGAGATGTGGTCTGTAATACAGCTAAAAGAGAATAGACCCTAAATTATCCAATATCATGCTTGATAATGGAATTCTATACCAGTGTTATACAAAAGGTCACATAAGTTTTTGAGTCTTTGAGTACCAAGTCTGTTTATGATGACTATTCAGCCTTTAGAAATAAAATCAGCAAATTACAAAACTAACTCAGATTATAGCAAAAAAAATGTGTATACAGCACTTTTTGCAATACACACAGCTTCTATACACGTGTAATAAAGCTAAACCTCGTATAAGGTTAAATTGTTGACCAGTTATCTGACTTGTGTGCTGCCTGGGTGGGTTACCTTTTACCGGTCACCAAACATTTATTGCCACGCTTTGGGAAAGGCCTTTCCTGAAGATCTAGCTGTTTTTTTTACCACGCGTTCATGTACGAAAATTGGCGCGCAAGGGCGTTTGGCAGTGATGCAGCGCAGCGAGGTGTAAAGAACAGCGAGCATGCGGAATTGGTGTCATGGCCAGTGGCACGTGTGGCCCGCGTTGGCCACGTGCGGGCCGACCACCGACCCGACCGAGCGGCCCCGGCCCGGTCAACAGGCTTCGCGCAAATTTTTTGCTCTCTTCACATCAATCGATACTGAAAAAAATGGTTGCGTATCTTTTGATCTACTTCGATCAGAACATAAACAAGCGATTCACAATCTAAGGATTGAGGAGACCAAATCTTGTACACAATCTATACTAATATTATAAAGAGGAAAGATTTGAATGTTTGTTTGTTTGCATTGAATAGGCTCCGAAACTACTGGATCGATTTGAAAAATTATTTCATCATTAGAATCCTACATTATTTGTGATGAACATGGGGTACATAATTTTCGCGAATTCCTAGCTAGTAATCAATAAAGACAAAAGTACACTTTTTTATTTTCTTGTGGCTCGACAGACTTCGTGTCTTGACTATCGGTCGTGGGGTCTAACAATAAATACACAGTTTTGAATTCAAATTAAAGGAGACAATAAATCTAATCCATACTATCCATACTAATATTATAAATGCGAAAGTAACTCCGTCTGTCTGTCTGTCCGTCTTTCACGCCTAAACCACTGAACCGATTTCTCGTTTTCAGCTCAAGTTGCTCCCGATTCGCCTTCTGAGGAATTCTCACATTATATGCTCTATTCATTAAAATTATTTTCAATCCCTCTATTTGATGGATTGGCCCTTACTTGGGTGACTGCTTTAATTTCTCGCGCCCTACTGACAGACCCTGTCGGAATGATGCGAGAACTAATTTAACTATTTCCCCTCACCGCGCTGATTTCATTTCGCACTCCTTCACCATCTATGCGACAAGTTTCTGGAACTCCCTTCTGCCTTTTTGCCGTGTGGTGATAGGTTGAGAATAACACCACCCCATCTCTTTCCGTGGGTGTCGTAAGAGGCGACTAAGGAAATACAAATGAGACCTGCCTCCTAGTAATCCATCCCAGGCAACGACATTTCATTTTTTTCTGAATCTGAGGTGTCGTCCTATGGTCTCATGCGGTGTGGTAGGCTCTGTGTAGGTTCACGACCACCCTCCTACCGAAGTCCGACGCCAAACAGCTTGCTGTGTTCCGTCGATGCGTGAGAGTACCAGTGCCTTTATAGGCATTTTCTGGGTTAACTCGCTCCATCGTCGACCTCATCTTTGACCTTTATGGTCAAGATAGAGGTCAAGAGTTAACCCATCTTATAATAAAAAAATATAATAAAAACTGCCTCCCGCGCACTGTACGCGAAAGTCCATCTTCTCCATTTTATAAAAAAAAGAGTAAAGGAGCACAACTAATCCCTAAGTTATATAATCTAGTATTATAGTTATTTAGGTTATTGAAGTATGAATGTTTTGTATTTCAATTTTGTTTCGTCATAAATTTTATTTTACTAGCTTACTTATTTTTTATCACGTTGTTATGCACGTCGTTTTCGCGTCACTTCGTCCAATCTCCCTTGTTAGGTCTGCTGTAAGAAATTTCTTCCTAGAAATAAGCAATGTCTGTCATCTTCTTGGTATTTTCCTTTTGTTAATCCTTATGTAAATGTTAATAACAACGCTTTATTAACAAAAAATATGAAAATATGTAAATGTTGAAATCCTTATTTACAAATTCGCACTTATTTTGTCTGAATGTTATTTGTATGTTGGATTTTTTATTGGGTTTCTCTAATTATACATATTTTTTTAAAATTAGGTCTTATTGGGCATTTTTATAATACGAAAACGGCACGGCAAAATTGTATTACCATTGCGTCCTATGTAATAGTATTACTAGAAGCTGAGAACATTGAGGGCAATGGTAATTCAAATTTTGAAGTGCCGTGCACCGTGCCGTTCGAATTATAAAAAGGCCCATTGTCTTGTAGGTGCACGATAACGATTATCTTTTCCAGTTTCATACAGCCAGTGGAATTGATAGGTACATTGTTCATCCAGGGGAACAATTACCTACCTACCCATTTTACTTCTTTAGTATGAGGGGCTTTGACTGGTAATTACCATTTAGTAATTATGATAATTGCCAGTCAAAGCCCTTTATAGTAAAGTAGTTAACATTTAGTAATTATGAAAACCCAATAAAGCCTCAAATTAAGCCCTGGAGCACCATTATACACCTAAAATTTCTTAAATTTTTAGCAATAATCAGCAGTTTTTGCATTTTTTCCACTGTATGCTCAAATCTATACCTAATAGATTTGATCTATACCTAATAGTGTGTTTAGCGTTGAGCTAAAAAAAATATTTTTTTAGCTCAACGCTAAAAAGTGCGCAAGCGTTGAGCTAAAAAAAATATTTTTTAGCTCAACGCTAAACACACTATAAGTTTTCATTTACAAGATGCAAAATACTAGTAGATTTCAGTTTCATTTAGTGGTAGAAGCAAACATATATTTATTAAAATTTGCATAATCCAGTACCTAGTTCCTTACGTGTGGTGCCAATACTGATCAGAAAAAAGCCGTCAAAATTAGGGATTTTTAAAAGTTTTTCAGTTGAAGCTGATTTGCACACAGAAAATATTATATCTATGGACTTGCACCATAATTTTATCTTGGGAAAAAAAAGGACTAAAAAGTGCGCAAGCTGTTATACTATACAGGGTGGTCCAAAAGGTGATATCAAGGAATTTTGTTTAGATTCCTCACCCCTGGGAGAATCTGAAAGTACCCAATGTATGTTCCGCGATTTATTGTAGTTTAGAAGTTATGATTTTTTTAAAGGTTTTTTTTCGATTTTCTACCAGCGCTACTTTAAAAAATCATAACTTGTTTAATAGTAAGAATGTAAAAAAAAAATTGTGCAGCATGATCATCTTGAATTACTCTTTCATGTGATAAATCAACTATGCCACACTCTTCATTGTAAGTTATCAAAAAAATTGTCGAAATTGAAAATTTTTGGTTAGCGATGAACGGAGGCAAATTTTCAAAAATCTTTTAATAATACTACTTAAATGGCGGTTTCCTAGGTTTAAACTCATTTTAAAAACTTCAGTGATTCCTCATCTTACCAAAGAATTTTTAAAAAAAATTGGTCTTAATAGGCGATTTTTCGATGAAATCGGCGTTTGAACTTAGTTTGGTAAAAAATGCACTTTTTTATGTTGGAAAAATTTTTTTTTGCTGGTTTTTTCATCCTTTTAACCGGCATTTATGAGGCATATTCAAGAATATTAAAATAATATGGAATTGAACGATCAGGGACACATTTTAGCAAACTGATCGTTGAATTTGATCAATGTGACTATCAAATTTTCAAATCTTAAGCCGAATGGCTTTGAAGTGCACTTTATGGTCATTCAGCATTAACAAAATGATGAATTTGATTTTTTTAAAGTAGCGCTGGTAGAAAATTCGAAAAATCTTTCAAAAAATCATAACTTCTAAACTACAAAAAATCGCGGAACATACATGGGGTATTTTTGGATTAAGAAGAATCTAAAAAAAATTTGTTGACGTCACCATTTCGACCACCCTGTATAAACTCTCTCATGAAATAGAATAAAATACATTTTTATTTAGTAACAGTAAACCAAATATACAAATGGAACTTATGCCTATACCTTATATCTATTTTTGTGTAATGTAATTTGATGAAAAGATAACAGACTAACGATGATTTTGTTTACCGTAAAGTTTTTTGCCAATCCAAATACGTTAAATTGAATTCTGATTTTGGAAGCAATTGAAAAACAATATAATTGTAAAGTTTATTCATCAAGCACGATATAAATAGGTTACGGAAAGATTTCACAAGCGGATACGGTTATTCCCTACTTGCAATAATGTTTTAAAGATCGCGAATAATGCGTTAACCGAGTCTCCATGTTATTACAATATATCAATAAATACATAATCCATAATACATCTGTTTTTGATATAAGTATGAATTTCTGATTATCTCACCTCATTGCCCTTTTCAATGTTTTTATGGGAAGGTAGCAAAATTTAAATAGGTACTATCCCCTCTTTTCAAGCTAACTTTTTATGTTGTACAGTTGTTAATTCTATCGGTACATGTACGTACTACAGCACTTTAGTCATAAACTTGTAAATAACACACGGATGGACGAGGAAGTAAAATATGGATTTCTTGTTTTGCGGAACCCTAAAAACGATAATAAGAAGAAATCGCTATTCTGAACTTAGCACAAAATAATATTGGGTGACTTTGAATTAGTTAACCGAAAACTGAACAAGTTTCCCCAAGGAACTTATGTTGAAACTAGCTTTCCGCCCGCGGCTCCGCCCGCGTGGATTACAGGTTATATCATGCCCAACTGTGGGATAAAATTTAGCCTATGTCCTTTCCCAGGCTCTAATCTATCTCTGTACCAAATTTCATCAAAACCGGTTTAGTAGTTTGGGCGTGAAAGACGGACAGACAGACAGACAGACAGATAGAGTTACTTTCGCATTTATAATATTAGTAAGTAAGTACGGATTTAAAAAAAAAAACAAATTTTTGGTTTTTTATCCATTAAAACTTGTGCTCAACATTTAGTATGAGTGGTCAACATTTTTTTTGCAATTTCATATGGCTTCATTGGGGAAACTTTTTCAGTTTCATGAGTAGAATAGAGTTTTTATCCGATTCCAGTTCGAATGCGAAACCTGACAAAGTACTACAGGGGAAGACTTTTTAAACTTTTTCTTTTTTTCTGTAATTTAAGTGCAATAAAGAATATATAAAATAATTTAGTAAGTGGGCATCAAATACAGCTTCTCGGTAACCAGCCATTGGTACATACACAAAACTCAAGCACATTCGTATTTTCTGAATCAGCAATCAGATTTTTTCATTTGCTCGAAAAACTTTATATCAAATGATTAAATTGAACTAGGTTTCCCAAGAAAACTTGAAACTTGAGCTTGAAAGACAAAAAACAACAAACAGTTATTGTAAGATAGCACTTGGTCTGGGACAGGCGAATCGTTGAGTTTCAGTCAGTTTGGTTAACTAGTAATTATCACAGTGTGAAACCTGTCAAACGTGAAAATCTATTGTAAAATTAAGCTGGTTTTTTATTAAGAATGGGTTCGCTCTTAACCACTATCTAGCTCAGGGCAATGATGCGGTCGAGGATGTAGCGAGCTCACCCAGAAGGAACCTATTCACTCGTATTTACAGACGCCAGCGGAGAACTCCACTCCTTGGCAGTGCACAATATAAAAGATGAAAGATAGGTTCCAAGTCAAATTTTAAATTCTAAATGTTGCATAAAATTAAATGTAATGTATGTTGTCATTTATGTATGGACTTAAATTTATTAATTTGTGTCATTTCTTACTTATACAAATTTTTAGTTCACTTCCCTCTTTGTGACTCAGGTTGGGCTTAAAATCAGCTTGCTGTGCCCACACCCTTTCCACCCTGCCTTTCTAAAGCTTGCTATATTATGTATGTGTTTATATTGTGTGTGGAATAAAGAAATTTGTATTTGTATTTGTAAAAAGATGAAGAATTGCGCTTAGTACCTATTCGAGGGATCTCGACAAGATAAGGGTGATACCATGTGACACCCCGAAGTGCGTCTGGACGTCCGATGGAAAAAGGAGCGGGTGGAACCAGCTCAAGCAGCTCTTGAGCACACTCCCCAAAGTACATCTTATAAAAAATACATAGGCAAGCTACTTTGCGTCTATGAGCTAGGCTATGGAGTTTATCCTGAACAGTTTTTTTATTGCCAATGGCCTCCTGGTTCTGCGCTCCACCGAGTCCAAGAAGCCAGTCTTAAAATGAATTTCTTTGAACAAAAACTTATCGATGGAATCATTCACAATGCGGAAGTCAAAGGCGACATTCACGAAGCGTGGTGTGACATGTGGGCATGGGCTTGTGTGTGCCACGTGATCGGATGCGCCTGCACTCCCGGCACACTTAACTATTTATGCCCATTGAACGCTGATAGCAGTACGGATATTCACTATGTAAAGGAGATATATTGTTGATTCGTTCGCTTCGTGTCGAGTGATAATTCGTTCAATTGTAGTTATCGTTCAATCCTCGAAGTTTTCTGCGCTCTCGGGGGAAGACTGCACCTTTGTGAATAGGTGTAAAATTGAAAGAACTGTACATTCACTACTTTGACTTATTATAAGTAACATTATTTAAAATAAAGTTATTTTTGAATTGTAGTACCAACGACTTTGAATCACTGTTTATGAATTAAATCGACGATCCCTCGGTTGGATTCCCAATCGGGGTACACATTTGTTCTAATGCAAAAGCTACTTTACATAAAATAACTCGAAAATTTCAAAAATTTGTGTGACCTCCGACATTTATTGCTTATAAACTCTTTAACGGCTGAACCAACACGTCAGCTTTCAACAAAAACAACCGCATCGAATAAATAGGTCTATTCGTTTAGGAGCTAGGAAGCCACATACACAGATACACACACAAGTAAAACTTATAACACGTCTCTTTTATTGTCGGGGCTAATGAAAAAACCTTCCAAGTACTTATGAGTCATTAAGGAAGTTACTTATCAGCACAGCTCTTCACTCTTTAATCCCATATACTTAATAAGAATCTTGTAAACTATTACAGTCAGTGTACACGACCCTGATGACTAAAAAGTCAAGAAACTTCTGATAAAATATAAAATAAAAATCAAATCAGCGTTTGGGAAACTTGTTCCATTTTGTATTCTTTTAATAACGTGTTATATAACCACTACTGGAAAAATTCAAGTTTATTTTTTATTTTTTTATTCGTCATTCTGTCCACTGACCTCTCTAGAATACAAGGCCTGCGCCGACACGTGGATTTGGTAGAGAGCATTTATTATGTTTGTTGATTATTTTTACACATATTAGAAACAGCTATTGTACCTAGGCAATGCCTCATTCATCAACCAGCCAAGTTGATCTATTTCCCCGCAAAGCTTTATAAACTAAACGTAGTTATATAGCCTTGTCATACAATAGAGCTATAATTTAACCAATATAATAGGCGTTGTACCTACACAAACCAATCAATTCCTACTTGTTTTGATCTTAACCAGTCATCAGGCTTATCGGAACAAAGGCGAAAATATTTTTTACTTCCTCGAAAGTGGAGGTGCTTTACATTCTTTCATACCTTATTCGGCGTACTTTTACAGTCTGAGTTAAATTAAATTAATCAAAATGTATTTGGTGACTTTAAATTATCGAAAACTAAGGATCTGAAGCAGCTTCACCTAACTGATGAATTAGTTCCCTTTTTTATTTAATGTGAGCAATCAAAAATCAAATTGCCATCTTTCACTTTATTAAAAAAGCCTGTTTTTAAAACAGTTTAACGCGTGTCTAACTTTTTGTAATAACACTGGTAATTTATTAAATAATATCGCTAAAAGCCAATTTTTTTCCGATATAGAGCTTCTTTACCAGCTGATATTTCATATTCTTTCCATTGCCTTATTGGAAACTTACAAGCTTAATCACTGGTATTCATTAAGCTTCACCTCACTTTTTTTAATCGACGTTGCGGATTCAAATTCTCGTGAGAGCCTGTCCCACTCAATTCGTCTTTTTTTAAATTTATGTATGGATTTTTCATTAATTTTCTTTCATCGCTTAAAGAAAACGTCGTGATAAAATCTTAAGAAAATAAGAAAGTCTAAGAAAATTGATTTTCGAACGGCGCGCGGACCACCAATCCGCATTGGTCCAGCGTGGTGGACTGTGGCCTAAATCCCCTTCGTGTTTCGAAGGCAGGTCCGTGCCCTCGGAGGAGACGTATATGGGCGGATAAAAAAATCACGGAAACAACGTCAAATGCGACGGAGCAAAGATTGGTAGTAGCTATTAATGAATGACAATATGGATTGCAAGTATTGGAGCAAAGCCAGAATTAATTAACGTAGTTAATCTAGTCTAGAGGTATTCCTAATTCATTTCGAAATGTATAGTCATCGCATACAATATTTTAAATATCGCTTGTTAAAAATAAATATTGAATTTCATCCAAGTCTACATTACTTAGTTAGAAGTAATAAACTAGCTAAAAGGAACATTGCTCTAGTAGAGCGTTGCCTCTACACGTGTTTAATAGAACATGGTACGAAACGTGACCGTTGACAGTCCTTAATCTGTTTATCAAAGAGTATCTTAAATAAAATATACAAGTATGCAATAGCACAGTTACGTGTTGATGAATCACGATTTTTTTTGTAACGATGCTAAAATTTTAGTTGTGCAATGTAATAAACACATGTTTAATAAAAACTTACTGATACGCAAACATACACGCATGCACGCTTTTTGCCCATCGGAGTAGACAGAGCTTTAAATTTATGCGGTAAGTCACAAATCTATGATTTATCAGACGATATTTTGATTATTTTAATAAATATGTCAACTCTGGCGCTTTGACTGCTTGGTTACCTTAACCCTATCTACCCTTTGACGAAACAGGCAAGATTGTGAATTGATAATAATGAAGTGAAGAAGTCTACTTACAAATTCTTCAAAGGAAAACATTTACCGGACCCTAAATGTTGGTACCGTTGGGCAGCACTAAAATAAAGGCAACAAAAACTCAAATATAGCGTCAAAACAGATTCTTGGCGTTAGTGTATGGATGGTGTAAGGAAAAACTCATTCTAAATCTCATTCTCATTCTAAAACTCATTCTAAATCAAGAATCGAATAATGAAACGCTTCCACGCTGGACTGGGAGTGAAAGAAAACTTGTGTACCAGCTGCCAACTCTTCCCAGGCATACTGTAAAAGTCAGTAACCGAGATTTAGGGTTTTGCTGTGTCGTGGACAATGGGTTGACAGCTTCTCACCATTATACATCATTTTTCATTTAATAAACCTCAGAATTGTCAAATGTGGTATTTTGTAACAGTTTTATATTGTATTTTAATACGTTCTTCGTTCTTTATTAAAATACTCAATACTTTATTTGCCTTTTCACATTATATAGTATAGTCTAGCGGAGAAGTGAGTTTTCTGCGAAAAATGGTTCCAGGTCTCTTAAAAATATGGCGTTTGTTGCATTGGATTCAGAATTAAATTCAGAGAAATACGTTTTTTTTTCAGGAATTAAAAATTGTAATTTTTATTTAAAAAAAACGAAGAGAAAAAAGGGGGGTCTCTGTTTTTTAGCGATAACTATGAATTAATTAGAGATAGTTTTGATTCCAAAAAAGATCCTAAAAGAGGAGAATTTCATAACTATAAGTCTCGACTCCCAGAGTTGTAACTCCAACGGTTCCGCGCGGGCATTTCGGCGCCGCCGCCGCGTCGCCGCCTAACAAAGTGTGCGACAGAAAATATTTTTTTATAACATTATAGTTTGCAAGTTTAGGTAGTTATCTTTTTGTAAACAAACCGGAATCAGGTGTTTAATTGTTCAAGTTTCTGCGCACTGTCGAGTTTTATTTAATTTCAACGAAACAGACTTATTTTTAATCAACAAAACAGAAATCGCAGTTGTTTAATACAAATATTACGATCAAAAGCAAGGTAATAAAATAAATTCAGTAGAATAAATATTTTTTTTTTAAGAAATTGCAAATAACACGTAATAAGTGTATTAAAAAACACCTGTTTGTGCAGGGATTACCAACAAAAGACCCAATATTACGCGGCTAAACTTGCAAGGTCAGTACTTTCTTTATGCCACCTTTACTATACATTGCATTTGTATATGGTCGTATAACAGACGCCATTACTTTTGTATGCTTTGGCTGTCATCAGTGATTCTTGCGATTTTTCTGTAATTTCATAGGGTTTTCTCGATTATTTTGTGTTTGAAGTGTTCTATTATTATTATTTGTTGTTTTCTTTGTGCGACTGTGTTGTCATAACAAACAATGGGCGTTTCCCCACTGGACGGCACGGCGGCCGGCGCCGGCAACGGTGAGAGTGACAGAGCTATACTAGGAAGAAAGAAATCGGTAGTCTGTCTCTTTTCCTAGTATAGCTCTGTCACTCTCACCGTTGCCGGCGTCGGCCGCCGCAGTGGGGAAACGCCCAATGGATAACCCACAACCGAGTACAAGTGGAGGAAGTTCATGGCTTACATTTTTATCTCCTAAGAAGAAGCGGCGCCAAACTGGGCCTCTGTCTTCGTCGGAAAAACAAGTAATAATAAACATATTCAAATATGTGACTTTTAAACTAAAAGACTTAAAAAACTTATTGCCTGAAGCACTTAATAAAATCACAGCTGAGAACTGGCGGAATTGTGAGAACCACACAATTAAAGAGGAAAATAAAATGAGAGAGCTGGACCAAATAATTGATCATGTGACCGACCAATTCATTATACATGTTGGAGAAGATTCATCTTCTTCTGAATCCTCAGAGGAATCTGATTCATAAAATAATATATAAAACTGTTTAGTATACGCTTTTATTCGGTCGAAGTCTTTCATTTCATTATTATAATTTTAAGATTCCATCTCATATCCAAATACAAGATATTCACTAGATATATATCCTTTTGTTTTCTTCTAGCAGACATAATTTACTTACCTAAACTAAAATAATGCTCAAAAAAACAAAACTGATTGACCAGGCCTGGATCTGTCAAATTTGGCAGCTAAAGTTTGTTTACAAAAAGATAACTACCTAAACTTACAAACTATAAATATTAATTTAATAAAAAAATTACCGAGTCTAGACACTTGAAAAAATACAAACCCGTTAAAAAAATGATTTTTGTTAAAGTTATTCAATTGTTAATTAACAATTTTTAATTCCAGAAAAAAAAAGCTTCTTCCTCAGAATTTAATTCTGAATCCAATGCAAAAAACGCCATATTTTTAAGACACCTGGAACAATTTTTTACAGAAAACTCACTTCTCGATTAATAAAGTTTTGAAACTTATGACGCTACACCCCCCTCGCCGTGAAATTTGTCACCGTTCCGTTAACAGTTTTTTATCTTTTTTGCGAAAACTATAATATTCTTTATAATATTGTTTATTGCACAATTATAGTTATTAAATCAGTTGGAAAAACCAAGTGTACAAAGGCGAGCTTATCTCTAAAAGAGATCTCTTCCAGCCAACCTAACTAGTGAGAAATAGTATATAAGTAGAAGGGGTAAAGATATTTGCGCACAGAGTTTACAGAAGAAAAAAACAATAATAAAACGATACTTATTACAATAAAATAAATACATAAATATAAAATACATACATTATATAATACATATATTATATGCTCATTAGAGTCTCGAAAGAAAGTGTTCTTTCAATTTTTTTTTAAAGTGTGAATAGAAGGGCTTTCTTGAATAGGTCTCGGCAGTTTGTTCCACATTTGTGTTGCTCGAACATTTGTGTTAACTATAATAAATACAAAAAAAATGTCAAGAGCAAAAACTATCCTCATTAAATTGTAAACAAATATGTCATTATGACAGGCCTTTCAAGCTGTAGCTAGTTAAAATATGATAATAAAATTTGTCATCAGATTAACGACAGTATAGTCATTATTACAAAGATTTTCTTACAAAATCAAAGCTATTGAAGCTCTAAGTTCAGAAGGTTGCTTAAATGATGTTCAGATATTGTGGAAGCTTACCGAAACGAGATTAAACGGAGTTCCCATGGGAACGAATTGTAGTCCGTCCGCTAGTTGATATGTACGTTTGGTGTTTCAGTCGCAGCCCCTCTTTCAAACTATTTCATACAACATGTCCAAATTTTCTGGAAATACGTATTACGATAGTAACCATCGTAGAATAGCATAAAAAAACTTAAACCACAGTGGGGTCCCCATACAACAAACGTCCAAAATATCGCATTTTTTTTTAAAAACTTTTGTCACTGCTCTATTTCAAAAACTATAAAATGCATACATTCGAAAAAATTAATACATATTTTAAAAAAAAAACTTAGTAATAATAATAAAAAAATATGTAAAATAGTCAAGAGTGAGTTGGACTCAAGCTAAGGATATTTAAACGGAAACTAGCACTCGAACTGTTTTTGTGTACGGTTATTTGTCATAGAACTGTGATACTGTGATATAATAAAACGAAGACATATACTCGTACCTCTAACGCACGTATACTAATATTTCCGAGTCATAGTGTAAATAATAACAGTAATTGTACGACAAATAACCAGGTAAATGTCATAAAAACAGTTTGAGTGTTAGTTTCTGTTTAAATATTTTATGTAAGGTATGTTTTAAATGTGTACTGAGTTTAAAATGTATGCATTGTATAGTTTTTGAAATAGAGCAGTAACAAAAGTTATTTAAAAAATGCGATATTTTGGACGTTTGTCGTATGGGAACCCCACTGTGGCTTGGGTTTTTAATTTTTTAAATTATATTTCACGATAGTTATCATCATAATACGTATTTTCTGAAAATTTGGACGTATAAAATTCGTTATAGACTGATTGATGAAGAAATTGAGCAGGCAGCGTAACTTATTGGCTTTAGTCTATTTTACCAAAATTGAACTAGCTGTAGCTCGAATACCATCAAGCCTATAAAAATACATGTAGGATCTTGTTTGTTGCCCATTTAATGATGATTATTTTTGCTTTTAGTACTTTTTCCGTATGTGCAGCAGTTTTCGAGAAAATGTGGAAAAACCGATAAAAGAGACACATTTCAGGGTGTCGGAGGGTGTAGCGTCAGGTAGAGGGGGGGGGGGGACAGTAGTGCGTTTTGAACATCACACCCAAAGGTATCATGCCACACAAGTTTTAAAACTTTATTAATTTTTTTGTTTTTCCCATACATTGATTACATAGAATTACTGTACTAATAAAAAGTATCTAATGCAGAACCTGCAAGGGCACAGTATGAACATTTACAATTTTTCTTAGATACTAATATTACTGATATTTAGTTTATATATATATATATATATATATATTTATTTATTTATTTTTATCTCACAATATCTATTTATTATCTATTTAATCTCTATTTACATTTGTATTTAGTTTAGTAGTAATAAGGTTTCATAATTTAATAATAAAATAATAAAAAAACAATGCTTTCTTGAAAGAAAAATAAACTAATGTAAGTAATAGAAGTAAGTCGATATCTATTATAATAGGTCTTTACCTATGAAATCGCTGATTTTTCTCAAGCTTTATTTTATTCATAATTTATTTGATTGAACAGCTATTACTAAAATTGTTTTTTATTTAAAACCTTGGCCATATAACGGAGATATTGAGTAAAATTAATACATATTCACTTTAGATTTATTTGCTGAAAAAGAAGCTCAAATATCAATAATTCAATAATTTCATCCTTTGCCCGTTTGATTGCTTATTTTTGCTGTACCGTTGTTACAGTTACAACTTTCAATAAACTAAGTAATTAAATTAATGTTGTCCAAACCTTCCCACAAAATGTTGTTGAATTTGGATTTCGCATTCCCGAGAAAAATCCAAAAACGTTAGTATGGAAAATTCAGTTTTCCAAAAATATTATATGAAAAACGGCAATTTCATAGGTAGATTATTAAGCCACTGTACCAAATTACCGAATGTTACGTAAAGTATGCAATAAAAAGAGAACGAATGTAGGTACATCCTACAGCAACGATTGTTTAATTACAATTATCAATTCGTTCCTATTATGCAGTATTTTGATCATCAGTTATGCATATGTGCTGCACCAGGTAAACCTAGGAAAAAGTTTTTATCCAAATAAAAATTAGAAACCTATACTAATCTGTTCCGTAAAGTTGATATTGTGATAGTTTTTCTTTTAATTTCTTTGTTATATGCTACCACCGTAATCTTTTTCAAGAAAATTGTAATCTTTTCTTTTAGGTTTTATAAAAAAAAATATGTAGTCTGTGGAACTACTAAACCGATTCTAAAAATTATTTCACCAGAAGAAAACTCTCTTATCAGCCGTTATCACAGGCTATATAATTTTAACCCTAAAATAGTAGGAATGTAACTTCAAAGGTGTGGTAGTGATAACGGAACCGAGCAAGATTGCTTACTGAGATTTTGGCATATTGTCCTTTTATTTTAGAGTTAGTAATACATTTTTCATTTCGGGCAAGTCAATGTCATAGGCAGACGACATAGGGTGAAAGCACCAAAAGTCGACCTGCTCTTGAATGCAATGTTTTTATTATTATTTTATTTTTTATATTAGAAATAAAACTTAAAACTAGTTTAAAAGCTAGTTTTGTACAAAATATAAAACTTAAAACTAATGGCACATATTAATCGAGATTTTTCCTGTAAAATAAAATGTTATTGTATAACCTAAATAAGTTCTTTAAGATTTGTTTTCCTGCTTTAAAAACTCCTACGGTGATGCCATCCACTACGTGATATAATTCCTTTACTTACCGTGACAGGCTTCGTGTAAGTACATTACAGTTCTAATATTTTTTATAAGTGCATTACACTTGTAAGTTTGTTATTCTTTAGTTTGATTGTTTTCATATTGTAACGAGACTTACAATTATTATGACTAAGGTAATTCTTAAATTAATTGGCTAGGGTTTCGAATTCCATAATGTATAACTTGCTTTCTCTATGTAATTAATTATGGTTTTCAGTCCTATATTTATCATTATTGTATCATCATTATTATCAACGATTTAGCTTTTGAAACAATGTCAGACTTCAAGTTGGAAGGTATTTAAGTTGTTAATTAACGTATGTATTTTAATTATCCGGATTTTATTTAGAAAAAGTTTTTTTTGCGATCGGAAGTTGATTTCAGCAAATTTAGTTTTATTTAAACCCCAATATGATATCTTTACAACCCGTCAAGATAAAGTCAATTTCATTCTTCGTTTGACCGTCCCGGGATACTACTTAAAGTCATAAATCATTAAAAAATGTATCTAGGAAATTAAATCAATGTCGACCAAATCCATGGTAGCCCCCGACCCTGAAGAGGTCGCAGGCAGAGCGCTTGTATTTCATAAAAAGGCAGAGTGCAGGCTACAATGTGACGGAGTTGTATATAGATGTAAAGGAGAAATACTGCTGAAAATTAATTATAATAAATACCTTGCTAAGTTTTTTATGTACCTTTGAAACATAAGATTAAGATCCTTACTTTTTAATAAATTTTATTGTTTGACTTACTTGCTTCGACCATTATATCTCAGTTTCGTTTTCAACTAAAAAGCTGAATCTTGGTACCTTTACCTTACAAACTACAACAGCTTCTACAAAATCGTCAATCATAAGTTGGCTAGAGGAATCTTCTGACTTCATAAATATAATTGGTTAAAGTAGGCGTATTTTAATATAAGCATATTCTAAAATAAGCATATTTTTTTGCTTTATGTGCCATCTGCAGGCCGAGTACGATAGTGACAGCGCCGCGAAGCCTTTGCGCGGGACCCTTGCGCAATCAAAGTAAGTTTCAGCGTGTTGCTAGAGCTGCTGAAAACAACTAGGGAATAGAAAAACAGAAGTTATTTTTCAGGCCATTTTCCTGTCTGGCTTACGTTTTTTTGAATATTTAATTAAGAATAATAAAATTAGAGAGTGAAGTTTCTCGATATAATTGTACTTTTATATTGATAACACTGTCTTTATCCTACCTCTGTATATTTAATCTTCGGTTAATTTTAATTTACATTGTTATCTAATAAACAAAAGTCCTCAAAGGCAACCGCACACCAGAAGGCTCAGCATAGGAAGACCTCCCACAAGGTGGACAAACGATTTGGTAAATGTTTTGCTCAGTAGCCTGCCAGCTCACCTCTCGCGCTTCCACTCAGACTGGCCGATGAAGGCAAGCCAGAGAAGAAGTATCAGTTTCCTCATCGGTTTCTACTCCAGTTGGTCAATGAAGGCAAGCCAGAGACGAAAAACAGGACCTTCCCCCGGAAAGTTTTGGATCCGTAGGACCGCTGTTTTCTTTTTTTTATATTATAAGATGGGTTAACTCTTGACCTCAACCTTGACCATAAGGTCGAAGATGAGGTCGACAATGGAGCGAGTTAACCCAGAAAATGCCTATAAAGGCACTGGTACTCCCACGCACCGACGGAACACAGCAAGCTGTTTGGCGTCGGACTTCGGTAGGAGGGTGGTCGCGAACCAGACGGCCCTTTACAGAGCCTCCCACACCGCATGAGACCATAGGTCGACACCTCAGATTCAGAAAAAAATGAAGTGTCGTTGCCTGGGATGGATTACTAGGTGGCAGGTCTCATTTGTGTTTCCTTAGTCGCCTCTTACGACACCCACGGAAAGAGATGGGGTGGTGTTATTCTCAACCGATCACCACACGGTCATTTGTCCCAACAACTCGACACTAGCTGCCCTACATTGACTAATTTCACCTGTATTATTAAAGTGGGCGGTGGAGTCGTCTCATCCCTGCGCCGTATTATTATTTTATCTATGATTGGCGTTTCATAAAGCTTTTGCAATTTTGTGATTTATCAGTAATTAGCTTTTTGCAAAAGAAACTAGAGATCTTTCTTGTGTCAAAAAAAACTTTCTTGTTTGGCTGCTTTTAGTTCATAGTATTTCTCTGTACTGTGTTCGTCCAGTAATGATTCCTTAAACCTTCGCGTGATTCTTGTGAGCAGCATTTGTATCGCTACGGGTTGACACCGTCGCGCGCAATGATTTCTTAATTTCTGCGTTACGAATTGCATGAATACCAAAATAAGAACAAAGGATAAAGGTGATACTAATATGTATTTCAAATAGTCTAGTCACCACCCGATTTGCTATTCACCTCGAAAATATCCGTACCTTAATGATTGCCTGGAAGAGTTTGCTACCTTAGCAATGAGGCCGCCTTTTGTCGATTCTGCTTATTATTGTTTAAACGTTTAGGTACTTTCTTTTTGTGGTGTGCGATAAAGTTTAGGTAATTCATTCTAATCATTCATTCAAGTACATACTACTTTCCAGTCAATAATCCTATGGGGCTACGAACACATGGGGAAATGGTAATAAATAAATAAAATAAAATATTTTTTATTTCAGGCACACAACAAAGATTTGACATTTATCGTCCATAATTATTCAATTAAATTAAAATATTAAATTACAATGTCAAAGCATATTTCTTAATATGTATTAATCGTCAAAAATGTTTAAAATATACTTTTTACTTAGCCACTTATTATAAAGTAGTAGATGGGGCTATGAACACAGGAGGGAACTGATAATGCCAAGCTCTCTAGGCAACAGTTCGCACGGTTTTTTTACCATGCGATATATCTCACGGTGATTATAAAAGCGCAGAGATATTTTAAAAGTGGGATTCTATACATTTTGTTCGCCGTGGCGGCAAAATCGGGACGGCGATTATAAAAGGTATCAGCGATTATAAAAAGCCCCAAAGTGTTCACACTTTATTACTATGACGCCCTTTAACTACTTTACTACGCTAGTGTAGTATAACTAGACATTAAAGTAATTTTCTAATTAATTAAATACTGATTCTTTCTTTACTTATGAATTTCATTTTATTTTCATTTATTTCAGGGTAACATCAAAAACACTTAAGATTCTAGTAACAAAACTTCGTATAGAATTTTCTTTTATAAAATGATGTATTAATTTCTCTTTCATTCTGAGGTGAACTAATTTAAAAGCTGTTAAGTAGTATTTTATTTACTCATTAGCATGAAAGATCTCGCTGAAAAGAAGGTAAATTCCAACTTATTGGTATCAGGGACAGTGTAAACTCTGGTGGCGATAACGCTTGTATTTTGATAAACACTGTAGACTACGGCGTTCGTGCGTATCAGCAATATCGCCGCACAGCACAATGCACATGGCCTGCAACGCGCTGCACGCGAAAGCCAACGTGCAACCCCGACCTACGACAACCACAATCCGGACTGCGCACAAAAAAAGGTACTTATTCACTTTGGCTTTTGACTAACGCTGACAGCGTCGTGGGGCGCTTCTCGTGAAATAAGTTATATTATACTAAGGAATACTAAGATTATACCAAGGTTAGATATATTGATAGTAAGGATTGGCACTCTTAAGTGTGTTCATACTATGAGGAAAGTTCGGGTTCAGAGTTCAGGAGGCCGAGTACGATAGTGACATCGCCGCGACAACACCGCGGTCCTATGTCAAAATGTCAACATTGACAACGCCACAGGGCGAGCAAGCCTTTGCACGGGATCCTCGCGCAATCAAAGTAAAGTTTCAGCGTGAGCCGAGCGCAAGTTTGTCGTTATCGTGCTAGAGCTGCAGTAATCAGAAGGATGATTTGTTTTTTTTTTTTTCAATTACCAACTTTCAACAAAGATATACAAATAATAATTCATAAGCTTACAATGACAAACTGATCAGGAAAAACGAAAAAAAAAACAGAAATTAAAAAGAGTCTTTATATTTTAAGAGTTATATAAGATTTAAGTGCATTGATAGGTCGGTTGGTAATGTGATAGCCTAGTTGGTAATAAGCCAGACTTGTAACCGGAGGATTGCGGGTACAAATCCTGGTCTGTTCCAGTACCGCTACATTCGTCTTTTCAGATTTATGTATCGGTGTTTCTTTAAGTATCACTTGCTCAGCGGTGAAGAAAAACATCGTGATGAAACCCGCATGTCTAAGAAAATTCGTTTATGAAAGGCGGGCGCTCCACTAACCCGCATTGGGTCAACGTGGTGGGCTATGACCTGAATTATTCTCTTCGAGTTTCGAAGGGAAGCCCTACAGGAAACGACAAAGGATAAATATTTTTTTTATTGATTTATCTTCACTGTATGTAAGGTAAGAGGGCCTTGCTCATTGGTGGGGACGGACGGTTATGGGGTAGTGACAAAAACAAATACGTCTAGGTAATTGCGTAATAATCTTCGATCAACTATAAAAAACTAGATACACAGTTCCATATAAAATTAAACAAAATAGTGACCGAACTACAATACGTACTCTCGGAACGCACGAATGCTACTGAACGAAAAGACAACCCAAAACAGCAAGAGGGCGGTCATTTAGTGAGGACGCTTTTTTGTTGTGGATTGTGTATCTAGTTTTTTATACTTGATCGAAGATTATTAATCCATAATACTCGTTCTTATGGTATCTAATCAACCTAATAATGTTTAGACAAATAACATTTGTCTAACTTAACAAACATAAAACGTGAATATTAAGATTGATAGTTTTTCGCCTATGTCAAGTAAAAACCATATTTCTTATCGAGTAGGTATATAGGCAAGTGTATGACAAACTTGACTAACCCTGGTGTCAGAGTTTTTGAAATCGCTAAATGGCCTCTGACTTGGTTATAACGACTGTAGTCAATCGCCAACAGCCGGGACCGATTAGCTTAACGTGCCCTCCGAAGCACGGAAATGTTCATGATAAATTACCACTCTTGGTCACCCAACAGGTTTCCTGCCTCTGCTCTGTGAACGTTGCTTAACCTCACTGATTGGTAGAAGTCAGCTAGCGCCACTGAGCTATGAGCGCTCTTACTAAAAACCATGAAGAGCTTTTAATGACCCTTATATAATATGCCTAAGAAGATTTGATAAGTGGAACATTATAACATTTTCTTTCTGATTCCGGTGTAGAAAGGCTAAAGGATTGCTGAAACGAATTTTATCATGAGATCACTGAACTCATGAATCTTCAGGTGAACTTGAACTTAATATACGAATTCAATGTTTTGCTGATTGCATTTTAGAATTTCTATCTCCAATTTTCAGAGTGAAGGTAATAAATCAGTACATTTTGTTAACGCCACTTGCGATAAATAGTTTGGAGTGTCGCGCCGAGGCGTCATCGTCGGTCGGTACTAACGACAACACGTGTCAGCCCATGCGATTGCACCCCGCTCCACTATCAACACCGCACTGACTAAAAATAATTTTGTGGTTATTCGATTGAACAGCTATTTCTAAAAATAGTTTTTATTAGTAAACAAACTTTACTGAGATATTTTGTAAATTTTTAATTTACATTTATTAACAGTCTCAAAAAACTCGTTTCAGCTTTTTCGGACTGTTGGCCGTTTAAATGATCAATTTATGCTATTTTTTTTATTATACATTTAGTTAGCTTAACGTGGTCCAAGCCTCTACCAAACTTTGCTACGTTTGGATAAAAATTCCGAAAAATCCAAGATGTTTGAATTTTATAACCCGTTTTCCAAAAAAGTTTGTATGGAGAGTGGCAATTTAATATTTTATTGAACTAATGCCTACCTATTCGTACGAGTGTAATACTTATTACGTAATTGCCCAGAGTTATGGATAAAATTACCCTTGCTCATTAAGGTCACCTTTTTGTGCCCATGACCACTTCGCCGACACTGGATAGGTTCGCTGAAAGAGATCTCATATTGAGATTTTTATATTTTTTTGTATATACTTACAAAAAAATTATACAAACTTAATATTATTTTACGCGTAATAAATAAAAGGACAAAAAAAAACACATTTTCGAGGCCCTTGAGTTCTTTTTGCGATTCGAGTTGAGCCGCTATGGAGCCTCCAGTTTTAAATAAATAAATACAGGAACATGTATGTATGTAGATGCATAAACAACACAAGCAAACGTCTCGTTAACGTCTGCTGTAGTACGTACGTTAGTTAAGTACGTGCGAACAGAGAAGCGAGCGAATGGCGGATACACCGGCACATACCTCCTCTGCCATACTACGTTCAGCTTTCGGACGGAGCGTTTGCGTCCACTCGTTCCAATCCCAACTCCCATCAGCGCAACTTACTGCCAGTGTTCTAGTGATAACTAGCTGTGATATTACCCAACATGTGCGAGAGAAGGACACGCAAAATTAAAAAAGGTCTGTTATTTTATTAAAATATTTCGTCTTTCAGAGTGACGGTTACTGACCTACCGCATAAAAATGTTATCGGTAACGCTGTATTAAAACAATGCAACGTTAAATTTACGGCTACTGTTTCTCAGCTTCATTGCATTTAATTTAAAATATTTTGGTCAGAAACTGGAACACTTGAAGAATTTAAGACATGAAGCGGAAATTATTTATGTTTTTTTTAAATATTCATAATGTATTGAAGCAGTAAGTATTATGTTTATTTTCATTGACTTTTTTAATTACATTTTTCTACTCTTTGCATTTTATACATAGTCGCTTATCGTATTCGCTGCGTGATGTGTGCATACTCACTCGTAATCATAAAAAATAAATTAGTTCTAAATAAAAAGTTCTTATTTGTTTTGGGTAGAGATATAATCTAGACACAAGTTCGTTTATGCTGAAAACTCAGGCGGTATTTTATCAGTAGGTATGTTTGATTTTCTTTCTATTTGATGTTACATAATAAAAAAGAAACATGATTCATATATATATATATATATATATATACGTATAAATAAATTTAGTAAAATGTATATCGTCCTTAGTTTTCGCGGCACGACGTTGACCTACTTTCCAGCTTCATTCAAACCGGTCGCCTCTCCACGCCTCCCACAATGCAAACTGTGACTACATTGTTCGCTAAACTTAAAGATAACCACTTCAGTTTTTTTACTTTATTTCTCCGTCTCAACAGGAATAAGAGAATTCACTTTTTTGGGCATCGCCTCACAATCGCGTCACGCGTCTCTATTCGTTATTTTCTTGTAAATTAATTTCATTTCGATTTTTTTCTAAGGATAACTGTTTAATTGTTTATGTACTCATATCTGCCTTTATAAAACTCTTTATTTACAAAACATAAAATATTTGTTTTCATTTTCGCTGCATTATTCAAATACTTTCTATTTATGATGTTACTTCAATATCGCGATAGGTATGTCTGTGGCATGAATGATCTTTGCGAACAGCATCAATAACACCCACTTTTCTATATTTTGTGTTTTGGTTTTTCGTAGTTGCTGTGCTGTTTTTAAGAACTGAAATTAATTTAAGTAAGAATGAGTGCCAGTTGCAAAATTTGCGGAGTGTGTTCCATGAGCGGTGAAAGTTCGTTCACCCGCGATCACGTCGCGACATCGTGTTGACTCAACCCTCACGTGGGCTCGACTCATGACATCTCTCTGTCTTCACAGATATGTACCGTCGTAAATAGCGTTTTCCTCGCTCGCACGTTTCCTAGCCTCGATTTAACCAATAGCGCACTTAACCGGTCTCTTTCATAATAACAATGGGTACTTCCCAATACTTGATCACATCATCACATGTGACTTGGATCGGATCATGAGATCTAATAAACATTGGACTAAAATAATATAAAGGTACTTTTGTTCTCAGACTCCACAATTAGGTAGTCTTTATTGAATCCATCCACTTTGAACACTTGCAAGGTTTCTTTTCTTTGTCCTGGACGTCACTTACTTTTAAAGTATATACATATACATTGTATTGTGTGGATAATTTGAGGCCATAGATGGTGTCTATTTGTTGTCGTTTAAAATGTTTAATTCATTCAAACAATTCGAATACCAAATCGGAATTTTTATCATGCGACGCGAGACGCCACGAAGTTTTTACTAGCGATTACACTACTAATTAGTTACCTACACTGCCGCCATATCCTTTAAGTTGATTACTTTTTACCTAGGTAGTAAGTCTAGTAAGTCAGTAAGTAAACTCTTTATTAGTTACTTTGTTCGATATTTCGAATTGCGTGTTAGTCGTATGCTTACTCAAATTTATTTTTAGGCACTCACGTGTTTGTTACTGATAACTTGATAATTTGCCATTGTATGAATTTGGTTTTTGTTATCTAATCTGTTAGTCAAACACTCGTAGAGCTGGACCTCGTCGAAACATTTGAACTTCCTGATAGGATTACCGATACACCAAAAATGGTGTCTTGCCTTTTGGACGTTCTTAAAATCTATGGATCAAAAGCTATTAAGTTTCAGTATGTTTCATCTAAGAATCTTTTAAATACTTGTTTATTTGTAAACTGTAGCGTTAAGTAGTATATAAACATCGGTATATAGCTCTACCTAAGTACCGCAATAGGAAAAACGGGTAAAAAAATAACACCACCTCATTTCTTTCCGTGGGTGTCGTAAGAGGCGACTAAGGAAACACAAATGAGACTTTCCTCGTATTAATCCTTTCCTCTTAGGCAACGACACCTCAATTTGTCCTGAATCTGAGGTGGCGTCCTATTGTCTCGTACGGTATGAAGCTGTCTGGTTCGCGGCCACCCTCCTACCGAAGTCCGACGCCAAACAGCTTGCTTGCTGTGTTCCGTCGGTGCGTAGGAGTACCAGTGCCTTAATACGCGACCTAATCTATGACCTTGGTCAAAATTGAGGTCAAGAGTTAACCTATCTTATAATAAAAAAAATAAACTCTTATACTTGCTTTAAATAGCTCCATCGTCGACCTCATCTATGACCTTGGTCAAGATTGAGGTCAAGAGTTAACCCATCCTATAATAAAAAAAGAAACTTTTAGACTTGCTTTAAATACTTTTTACAGTCTTAAACAGATGTTTGTTTTCCATGTCCAGACATTTTCCAGCACCAAATTAGCATTTTCTTAAAAAGTGAACGTAACTGAATCATCCATTCATCGCGGTTGCTCGGTTCGGCGCTCGCACTACGTGAAAGGGTGGCCGAGATAAGTTTTGGCACACACCTTTTTTATTTTATTATGAAGTGACCCATAGTTTATTATTGTTTATTTAGAGATATTCATATCCAAGAGGTTTCCTACTCTACGTATTAAAATACGAAAGCGCCGTGGGAGCAAGCTCTGAGTAGGTGAGCATTGGACGACGCGCACGCGCACGCACGTGGCCGCTACACGCGCTTCGTTGCTTTTGTTGGCGACTTTTTGATTGCACGCCCTCTAATAACGTGACTACATGCTTGCTAAAACCATTGTTCGGTACTGGTTTTTATAAGCAAGTCCTTAAGAGTAATGTCCTGTGAACAATGCGCGTGTCTACTGCCCAGGTCGATCCAAGTGCGCGGTCACTTTAGGTGGTGTACCTACTTATCGCACGGTCGTATTAACTATTCTCGCTTCGTGTTTCATATACACGTCGTTCACTGATTAAACTAAGTTCTAGAGCTTATATGAGAGAGGCTATACAGCTCTGCAATACTGTAAAGACAAATAACACTTCTGAAATATTTATCTTGGAAAATAAAAATATTCGTCTGTTCGTAAAAAATCAAGTCAATCAATAAACTAAAGTTTAAATAAAATTTCTACTTTAAAAAAGTAAAAGTACTAAAATATAATGGTTACGATAAAACGGTTTTCAAGAACAAATTGAGGAATAAAATTCATTATAGAACGATAACAATATAACATAAAACGAACTAGTGCAGATTAGAATTTATTACTTACTACAATTAAATAGACATTATCAGGATTCCAGGATTAATACAGCAAATACTTATACAATGCCCAATGACCACGTTATGGCTGGCATTGTTCTTAGTGTTTATTAACATATCATTTTTCAACAAAAGGCAAGCCTGCACGTATGTGCTTTGAGCCGCATTTATACGTACCGGCATAAGAATAATTATTTGTTATTCAGCTACCGGAAACCTTTCCATCCAAACGTCATAAACCAATGTTTGGTGTCCATCCGTTACTATAAACCGCCATCAACAGAAATAAATTCTGGAAACAAAAAATACTTATTACTAACTAAAATTTAAAATTTGATTGCGGGAAGCCGCTTGATGCGGGTGGCGCAGGACCGATCGAGGTGGAGATCCCTGGGGAAGGCCTATGTCCAGCAGTGGACGTCTTGCGGCTGACATGATGATGATGACTAACCAAAAGCCCTAGCGAATTGATCGATTAATTTGGTTTTGAATATTTTGCGAAAGTCATGAGCGAGAATATGTTTACAATTTACAATTACCTGCTATATTTATAAGTAATTATTTAGGTAGTATATTCACATACTTATCAACAGAAACATGTTGCCTAAGTCTAAATGGTATGATGAATTATGCCATCTTTGCAGGTTCTCAGCTGAGCCGGCTGCGAGAGACCAGGAGGCTGCAGAGACTGCAGCGCCTGATAGCGGTGTCGCCGACTCCAGTACCCGAAGAGCCGGTGGTACCTTGTCCTACTCCCGTTGTCGACAAAACTGCCCAATGCCGCCTAATTCTAGAACTTGCTCTCAAAACCATTGCACTCATGCAAAAGAACAGCCTCATTCAACAAAGAATTATCGCACTCCAAAAAGAAACTTCAGAATTTGTCGCCTCAGTGATGAGTAATCCAGATAACCGGAGGCGATATTTAGAGCACACGCGCCTGTACGGTACGCCCATTCAAGCGCAAGCGCAAACACAACCGATGGAAGTCGCTCTGAAATTGGAACCGAACGCGTAGATTTCCAAACACATTTTCACATCAATGGTTGACTTAATAAATAATTGTAAAATTGTTTGCATACGGTTCGGAACCTCATTCGTAAAAAAGTAAAGGTGTGATTGTATAAATTGATTACATTTGACGTAAGTTTCTATAATAAGTACCTTTGTGTCTCGCATTAAAATTGTGATTAATGTTTTTTGTGTGTTGTGATAAAGTATAGACACAGCGGTATTACTATTTTAGGTGAGCTTTCAAACTAAATAAATAAGAGGTTTTTCACTAAATTAGATATGGTTAATAAGATATTTGTGAGTGCTAACCGCCCTCGTATTGGATAAGTAAGTTCTTATATGAATACTTTTTTCATAGTTTTACTTTGAGTTTTATAATACTAGTTAATTTTTACGACTTGGTAAAGCCTAATTGTAAGTTACAGCTCGTAAGCAATTTAAGTTCATTATTGGATCAACTCAAGTACAACATCGATAAAAGTTTTCCGAAGAAGTTTCAGAAGTAAACAGTCAATATGAGAAACATTGTCTTACGATTTAGTTTATGGTCAATCATAACATTTCAAATGTTCACTTACTTAGCCATACACCGCAGCGTTTGTAACAAGTAATTACGTAGGCAGATCACAATTTTTTTTTCTTTAAATTGCGACGATACCTTTTACATGTTTATAATTTCAAAATTAAAAAACCGGAACCGCTTAGACAAACTTCATTAATAACTAAAGATAATTAGATAGGTATATCATCAGTAGATAGGTTGACTTACGTCAGAAATTCCAAGAAATTCCTTGTGATCTAAATTAATTTTTAAATTAAATGTCGTCATCCGCGATTTGGATTTATATGCATTCGAAAAAAATTAAGCGGAGCGAAGCATACCTAGTAAAAGATCTCCTTCGATAATTTACTGTAGTTTTGTATTGTTTACTTTGTGCTAATCTAGGTTGCATTTAATAGTACGCCAGTTATATTTAACACGAGAAATGTCTAAACCAGCTAATTCTGATTTTAATATATGTTGTTAGGACGATACCAGTATAATATCCAAGTTTGCACCTGTGCTAACTTTGCAGCACTCGAAAAACCGCGAAATGTTCGCTCTTTTTTTAGTATTCTCAATATTAATCCTAAAGTATACGTTTAGAATTAAAATTTTATACGTTTTTAAAGTACTAACCGAGAAAGTACAAAAAAAATTATTTTTCCAAAAAAAGTGAAATTAAAAAAAATTCTGATAAGACCAGGGCCACCCAAATCTCAAACAAACAATATGTTTCGTTTCACGCAATGTTTTTAACCAAAAAAAGTACAACAATTTCGCGATTTCCCTAGTAATTTACTTGAAATCTCATGAAATTAGCACAGATCTTTCGAAGCTGCAAACTTGGATATAGATGGTCCTAACAACATGTAAAAATCAGAACTAGCCGTTTGTTTGTTAGTTTAATATTCGATATGACTGGCGTATAGATAGTTAGTGATACGCTAAATACGAAGCCATAAAAATCTAACAAATAAATATCAAAAAACTTAACTCCGTAGCTCGAGGTGATAAACTGGCGCAGCACGCCACTCGGCTGACGGTGAAACTTTATTTCACGTTGACATATACGTTGACATTTTGACATGGGACCGCGGCGCATTCCGCGCGCGAGCACATCGTGACCTACAGTCAAATTACATCTATTAAATTAAAATAACCTAGGTACTTGGTATCGGGAGCTTTTGAGTAAGTACCTATCAATCTGTGAGATTTTTTTAGCTTCGACGTATCCGTAAGCGCAGATCTACCAAACGCTGTGTTCATACATAAATTGTGAATTAATATAAACTACCTACCTACTATTTAATATGGTGACTTTAAATTAGTTAGCAAAACTTTAGAGGTGATTCTCCCCTCAAAACTGAATTACTTTCCCCAAGGACCAATATGAAAAAAAAAAGAAAAACTTCGTACAAAAGCCAATCAGTTGGTCGCAGATGTTGGAACGGAGAAACATTTTTTCGTATTTTAACCCTTTTAGCGCCAAGAGTTTTCGTCGTTTTTTTTAATGTCGTGGCGCTTGGTTAAAAAAAAACAAAAAAATAATTGTCTGATATATTAGACTTTGGCGGTGAAAAGGTTAATCCTTATTCCTTGGGGATAGGTAGTACGTAATTCAGTTTAGTGAGCTGATTTACATTCTCAATTTTTGCTAATTTAAAGTCACCTAATACGTCTCCTATTATTAAGTATTAACTTAAAACTAATAATATTGAAAGCGTTTTTTTAATGCACATATCATACAGGACATACAAGCAATGTTGACTTTGTAAATTATTGCATCACATAAATGTTTCAGTATATTTATATATATATTTTAGTAATAATGGGTTTGCTCATAACCACAATCTAACTCAAGCGCGATTGGTGACTTTAATTTAATTAGCGAAAATTAAGGATGTGACTCAGACCCTGAAAATGAACAGCTTCTCCCTAGGAACAGGTCAGATTACTAAAAACAAAAATTAAGCTTTTCTATTCAAGTTGTGTGACTTGCCTTTGGGAATTAAATTTATTTTTAAAGATTTTAATTTAGGTTCCATAGGGAAAGTTTCTTAAGGAAACTGAACACCCTGTAAAGTTTCACTGACTAATTTAGAGCCACCTCATATTATATTTGATCGAAGGTCGTATACAATAAAGTTATAGAGGCTATCGTTAATTGGGATCACCCCACGCCGAAAAATGTGTGCTGAACCAACACTGACACTTAGTTGCATCGTTAAACCTGTCGTGTATCCTCGTCGTGACATTTTAAAAATATTTTTAATTTCGTTTGATTTATTATTTAACATAAAGGAAAAAGGTCCCGTTTCTTAAATTTTTTTTAAAAAAATCTATCTTTTGAAACAAAAATATAATATTAATTAAAAGATTCTCAGCACGGTAAACTAATCCTAAGAACGGCATTATATGCAATCATATTCCTTTGCCAAACTGTCATGTCAATTTAAAAAAAACATAACCTGTTTCATATTGTATTGTCGTAAACATATTACTATAATAAATTTGTTATATTGTATTGGTTGTTTATTTCCGAGTTTGGTTGGTTGTTACTTCAGGCAAGTTGCTAGAATCAGCTCTAACGAACTGAGCGGTATCCATAGTGTCAGAAACCAGTGTATTGCGAAAGTTCGAAAGTCCAGGAAGCAAAGCCAAGTCGTCAGTAAATATCAATCCAAAAAATCAAAACCACGAATCAGAAGGTAACAATAGAGTCCAGGTAGCAAAACCAAGTCGTCAGTAAATATCCAAATAATCAAAACCACGAAACAGAAACAAACTCAACAACCAACAGCTCAAAAACACAATGGTTAGGTTATGTGTCGACAAACTGTCAAACGTCTTTTTTTTTACTTTGGCAAAGGAATTAAACCGTATATAATGTTGTAGTAAGCAACAAATCGCAGGTAACCAAAATTTTAAAAATAATTTTATTTTTATATCTATAATCAAAATTATTTGATATCTTTTTTATTTGAATATGGGACCTTAAATTTGCTTAAAATAAAAATAAAACACATTATTTTAAAAATCTTGCACATAGCCCATTAATGTCAGTCACCAACCAATCAATATGTCTAGCACGATAACGACAAACTCGCGCTCGGCTCACGCTGAAACTTCATTTTGATTGCGAAAGGGTCCCGCGCAAAGGCTTGCTCGCCCTAAGGCGTTGTCAATGTTGACATTTTGATATAGGACTGCGGTGTTGTCGCGGCGCTGTCACTATCATACTCGGCCTGCTGGGCATTAATCTAGAATAATTTGTTATTAATTTTGGACTTTCTTTTTACTGTGTATTTATGAAATACGCTGTATTAAATAAGCAAAACGGCGGCCTGCTCTAATTTCATTGCGAATTTCGAGATCTGTTTTTTAAAATGTAATGTTGAGATCTGTTTAAGCTCACTCCTTTGTCCCAATGGGGTAGGTAGACACCACAAATTGCCACTGCCTTATTTTCCCCTGCTTACCTATTTTCTCTAATCTAACCAATGTGTACTTAATTATATTAAAAACAACATATGTATTAAATAAGAACAAGCTCGCCGAAGCTTTGATACCATTTCACTTAATAATTAAATAATTGTGCACATAGATATTTGAAGATAAAATAATTATGTTTGTTTAATTTGAAAGCACAATGCTCCTATTAACTTTATTGTGTAGGTACGTTTAAAATGTGTACTTCTAAGTTATATTTTTGCTTTTGTAATATTCTTATAATTTAATTTTTTTAAATACACTAGTCTTTTTGTTTATTACGAATGTCTTATTTCTTATTACTCACCCCTAAAAATATCCGACTTTACCATGTTACTCGACGAATGATAGATTTCTGCGTCTATCTGTGGATCTTCAAAGGTCTAGAAGAGGTCTATTTGGCTCCTAAAGCATCTTTTGAAATTGGAAATGTCTTTTCGTTCGCTCCAGTATAGCTATGATACCTATAGGCATACCTAGTATTTTTATACTATGGTATAGGCTCTGATTTCACGAAAAAGTTAGAGATCCCCTTATACTACAGGAACTTTAGCATTTGACTTTGGAAAAATACCAAACAAGCAGAAAATGTGTGTACATGTACCATTTAGCTTCCTAAATAGCCTCTAAAAATTCCCACGAGTTCAGGGGTGGGCATAACTTTTGACAGCTAAAAAACGGTGAGAAAAATGATACTTTTTCAGTGTTTACCCGACTGCGCGACGCAAAGGAGGGTAATGTGTTTATCAGCCTATGTATGTATGTATGAATGTGCGTTTGTACCTTTGTGGCACTATTTAGACCAAACGCGTGGGCCAATTTTAATAAATGATACGTCGTTGGATTCGTTATGACGGCGCAAATGTCATAAAAAGTATTAAAAAATTTAAAAATCAAAATGGCTGATTTTGGACGCCATAATGTGAATAAGAAAAAAATGAAAATCGACAAACTATGTCAAGTGGGGGTACTATACCCTGTTTTTTATTCTCAGAGACTAAATTGACAATACCTGGGTTACCAGTTTTTTGCAAATCTTAAATAGTGATGTGCCACTAACGGTAACCGATGTTATCAAAATTAAATGCCGGTTTTATATTACTTAAAGAGAAGGGAGGAAATACTTACTTTAAACGTAACGTAATGTCCCTAATCGATATAAGTAGTATTTATTATGCTCATGCACCGCTATATCGATAAAATAAATGCCGGCCGGGCATTTCGACAGTTTTTTATCCCTTAGAAGTATAGGAAAACATAATAAAACGCAGTATTTTTTAATTTAATTTATTCATATTTAAAAAAGTAGAATAGAATAGAAAAATCTTTATTTTATAGGACATTCAGGATGTCACTTAAAACAAGTCAAGATTACAATGAAATACATACAAACATACATTAAACGATTTAAATACATACATATGCATTCGTTCTTTTGACCCTACTGACTCTACGCCTATTCGCAAAGGTGCAGTCTTCCTCAGAGAAGAACAGAGAAGAAACTTTGAGGTTGCTCTTTTAAATCGCATTACAAATTTACTAATTTTAACTAAATCTGAAATAACTCTAGAGCTGAGCAGTTCATTCCCATAGCTGCCTGTCTGATAGATAATCAGACATTTTGTAATAGCCCTTTTTGCAAAGTTTTTGTTTAATCACTGTCTTAAATTTATCCAAAGGTAAATTTTGAATACACATGGGAATCTTATTATAGAACTGTATACATTAACCCATTTTACTGTTGGGAACAACACTGATGGCAACTGTCTTTTTTTGTTTTTAAGCATCAAAAGAGGTTTTATAATAAATTCATTTTGAGAATAATTTTTAAAAAGTTAATATCATAGAAAACTAAGAAGCTAATCATCTAATAAAGACAAAATTATTATTATTACGTTTTTTTAAAGTTTCGATTCAAAAATCGACAATTTAGGTACAACACTATTAAAAAAAACTGGTAACATTATTTGTAAATTTGACATTTGCATATGTCAATTTAGTCTCTGAGAATAAAAAACAGGGTTTAGGCAGTCGCCTTCACAAGGTCACGAACTCTTTTAAGGGTCAATGTATACGTTTCTATAATAAGATTCCCATGTGTATTCAAAATTTACCTTTGGACAAATTTAAGACAGTAATTAAACAAAAACTTTGCAAAAAGTTCTATTACAAAATTTCTGATTACTTAACTGACAAGCAGCCATGGGAATGAACTGCTCAGCTCTAGAGTTATTTCAGAATTAGTTAAAATTAGAAAATATGAAAATTTGTAATGCGATTAAAAAGAGCACCCTCAGAGTTTCTTGCCTGTTCTTTACTGGAGAAGACTGCACCTTTGCGAATAGGCGTAGAGTCAGTAGGGTCAATAGAACGAATGCGTATGTAGGTATGTATTTAAATCCTTTAATGTTTGTTTGTATGTATTTCATGTAATCTTGACTTGTTTTAAGTCGCATCCTGAATGTCCCATAAAATAAAGATTTTTTTCTATTCTATTCATTTTGGCGCTGTAGGCGGCAGCGCAGCGGCAGTACACCGAGCTCAACCTAGTGAGGACCAAAAGTCGATTAATAGTCGACAAACCATATGTATTCCCCTCTGCCTACCCTAGGCAGGCAATCAGCTCAAGTTGTACTTTGCCTTACAAAAATTGCTTCTAATTGTATGGACTGGCAGTCCTCTATAAATTACAGCATTTGTCTCTAGGATGCATTGAAAGTGACAAATTCGCAGGAATTTTGACAAATTGAACGGAACTTGACGCAGTGAATTGTAAACAATTTGAAATATTTGAAAATTTTGTTAAAATTTTAAAGACTAAGTGAATTTTTGTATAAAGTTTTATTAATATTGAATTTTGTGACCATGAGAATATGCTTGGTTTGTAAATATAAACAGAAAAAAGGAGATAATCGGTCAATGTACAAGTATGTTTTTTTACCAACTGTTTTATTAAAAAATGTTGTTTTAAAACATCTTAATTCTACTTAAAATGATTAGATATTGTCGGGAAGACATCTCTCTTTTTCTAAGTATATATATAGTAATGTTAAAATGACTATAAAAGATAAAATTTTCGCATTTTCAATTTCGCTTGATTCACCTGCTTTATTTCGCTAGTGCTTCCAAAGACATTCGATAAAAACAATGTCGATAGAAACATGTTATAGGTATATTAGTGTAAAATATTACTTAATGTTACGTACAATGGCAAACAAAACCGTTTTTATTTTGTTGTGTACCCATGGTTACTTTTTTAGGGTTATGTAGTAGACTTATACCAACTAATCTTCATAAGAACAGTAAGACAGAATACCTAACCAACCAAATTTCTTACAACAGATTTCCAACCGACGAAGTTTTTTAAAAAAAATGGCTTCAAAATATGAATGTTTCGAAGAATTGGACATCAAAGAAAAGCCACGAATATGTTCGAAACATTTTGACCCTAAATGTTTTATAGGAAGTAGGAAATTGTTAAAATTTGGTAGTGTTCCTACAATATTTGAAGAAAATGTTCAAGGTAAAGGTTATACATAAGGGTTACTGGAAACATGTCACGATAGAAACATGTACCAGTTTTGAAAAGTTACATACTTAGTTTAACTTTTTATAAAGTAACACAGCTATAAATATTATTGTTTTTGAAACTAACGCATTTATTTATTTTATTTTTCATGATTGTAGTTAACTTACTCCCTAATACATGTTAATTGTTAATTGTTATTTTATCTTAAATTTACAACTCGAGCATCTGTGGCCCATTTGTTAGACAAAACAACTTAAAACTATAAATGTTTCATAGGAAGTAGGAAATTGTTAAAATTTGGTAGTGTTCCTACAATATTTGAAGAAAATGTTCAAGGTAAGGTTATACATAAGGGTAACTCCAAACATGTCACGATCCCCGCTAAGGGATGGTAGTAGGCTTTATGAACTATTGAATAATATTTCAAAACTGAAAAAAAGAGTACCAGTTTTGAAAAATTACATACTTTAACTTTTTATAAAGTAACACAGCTTTAAATATTATTGTTTTTGAAACTAACGCATTTATTTGTTTTATTTTTCATGATTGTAGTTAACTGCCTACCCCGCTGGGAAATACATATAGTTGGTCGACTAATCGACTTTTGGCCTCACTACGTCGAGTTCGGTTTTCTGCCGCTGCCGCCTACAGCGCCAAAATGGCGAAAATCAAATGGTCTCGTTTTTGATTTGACAACAGCCAGTCTAGTGGTATTTAACTTATTTTTTCTATGTCTATGTTATAATTGTTTCAAACTTCGAAATAATACAGCGCTATCTAGCGATGAGTAGTTGCACTATCTGCATTTTTAATTATTATTTTTTACTTTATACGTTATAGGAAGGTAAATGTCTTAAACCGTACAGCCCCGTTTCGTAATGAAGTTTAACAGCAATTATTTATGCAGTTATTTTTTCTATGAGTGTTTGGGATTACTGTCCCAAAATTTCGTTGAATCATAGACATAGAAAAAATAAGAGAAAGAAGATTTTTCACTGAAGACATGGCTATATGGACATAGTTTCCTTTGCCTTTCCCTGGGATAAAAAAATCTGCACTGCGCTGCGCTAGTCAGGGTTGGAATCGCAGTATAATTATACTATTTGTACCAGAATTATTTCATTAAGCGTAGTATGTAGTATTGTAATGCCAGTATACTACGCAAAAATACCAGAATTTTTATCGACCAGTGGAAGGGTAGTTTTTAATGTAATTTTTTACTATTTCCTGTCTTTTTGACAGAATAGGAGTTGTTATGTATTTTATCTATGAGCGTGAGTGAGATGACGATTACTTATATGGACTTTCTTGTGTATGCTCTTACAATTCTCTTGAATAATATGCTAAAATAAGGTAAAACAAACAGTTTTTTTTTTATATCGCCGGCGCCGTTTCTATTTTACTTTAACTCAATAAAATAGGCTAGAAATTGAAACAATGGATATTTATGTGATTATTTTTTATTATTTCAATTGTTTTTTTATGCAATAAATCAAAATTTACTTTAAAGTCGTTGAAAATCCAAATGTAGTATAATTTTTTGTCAAGTAATATAATTTTGATCCCCAAGTAGTATAATTTTCTGACGGTCTGATTCCAACCCTGGCGCTTTGGCGCTGCGCTGCGCTGCACATAGCCGTATTCTGTTTCAATGTTTATTATTTTTTTAAATGGAAGAAAATCATCCCGATCAATAAATTGCATTTTAGATTCTGTCAAATGTTCGATTGAAATGTGATATACTTTGTGATTTATTACTTAACACTAGTGCATTTATTTAAATTGAAAAAAATGAAGGCATTGATACAACGCGTTATGAATGCAAGAGTAACAGGTAAGAAAGATGTAAATGGTTACTAAACCTTTAGATTAAAATGCAACTATAGTATATTTGCTAAATGAGAGGTACCTATAGGCAAAATTTGGTCAGTGGATCAAGTAAGTGGTTCGGCATAGCTGATACCAAATCATTCTTTTTGTGATGATGAACAATAAAAAGTCATGTGTAGTGGATTTTGCAACTGGTTAATCTAAAACCGTGATGTCCCTTCAATAGGTACTGTTTAATTGTTTAATTTTCTTCCGCGTTCACTTGTAGTTTCCAACCTCTATATTGGCAAAATTGTGAATAGAATAGAATAGAAGTAAACTTGGGAACTTGAATTGCGAAACATCAGCCTTGTTTTACATACAATACAATACTCTTTATTGCATACAAAAAAACGTAACTTTAAAACAAAAGCAATGTTCATCATGTTCACATACCTACCTAGATCTTGGAAAAATAATTTTTGCCGAAATTTAAATACGACGGTTGAACACTCAAAATTTTAAATTATTCTTCAATTTCTGTTTTCAGTTAATGGAGAACTAATCAGCAGTATTGAGCAGGGTATATGTGTCTTTATAGGCATTTCTGCCACTGATAATGTTAAGGATATGGAGCACATGTAAGTCTTCTTTAATAGTAAACCGCCCCTAACATGACCCACTGACCGTTAATTATATTTAAAATGTTTTTCTTTCCTGAAAACAAACCTACTTTTTGGTTTTTTTTTTTTAAATAATTTTGCATTACCAAAACCTAAAATAAGTACTATGACCATGTTAAATCAATAAAAGCAGTTTTTTTAATTCTGTTTTGTAACTTTTTCATTCCAGCGCACATAAGATTCTAAGTGTGAAGTTGTTTGAAGATGGAAATGATAAAAAATGGAAATTAAGTGTAGTTGAAAAACAGCTAGAGATTCTTTGTGTGAGCCAGTTCACCCTGTATAACACTTGGAAGGTAAGCGTTTAGCGTATTACTAAAAAGTTATTATAATTTACAATAACAGTTTTCATATTTCTTCTATTGTTCATACTGCTTATTGTGAATTTATTTATAAGAAACTTACAATGGTTTTTAAAAAATTATCTTAGCTATATAATATTACTAGCTTTCCGCTCGGGACTTCGTTCCCGTGGGAATGAGGGAAAATTATGTAACCTATGTATTAATCCAAGGTGTTAGCTACCTCCATATCAAATTTTATCAAAATCGGTCCAGCCGTTCTCGAGTTATAAGTGTTCGAACAAAGTATTTAACAGTTAAAAACAAGAATAGACTTTAAATCATAAAAATAACATAAATGTTATCTTATAGAAACATATTATACATACATTATATAGGTATTATACTATACTATACGGCCGCAGCAACGAATAAATATACATTCATCCAACGAAACTCAAGCATTTCTCTTCTCCCCTACTCAACCCTACCACCGTCCAACGCTGGTACTGGTGCTTTGAAGGAGTTTACACAGCACCAGCTCCCACAATTGCAATGATTGACTACTTGACCAGTAACTTAAATACAAATAAACTACATTAATAACTAGCCTTTTATAATATAATGTAACACATAGTTATAATGTAACACAATTTTTTGGGATAAATATTGGTGGTTAACTAGCGCACAGACCAGAATGGCATTTACTGTTATCAAAATATTTTTATATCTATAGATAAAAGAGCTTTGCATAGCACTGTTTATTTTTGGCATTGTAGTTACTTTAAGTATTTTTTTGTGACTGTTGCAGAAATTCCAGAGAAACTATTCCGTTTTAATGTCTTATTTATTATTTTAAGTTTTCATTTCGTCTACTGCTTTAGTGTGATTGTTGTGTTTTTAAATGTTCATAGAAATGTAATGGCTTTGTGCAAATATCTAATGCATTGTAATTACATTAATAAATAAGAAGGTAACCCTAGGGATTTGCAGACTCAGCGAACTAAACTGAATCTAAGATTCTGGTCTGGTACTTGTTAGACTTCATCAGTTATGAGACTGTTTTCAAATTGCCTGTTAACTATCTGATAGTGTACAGTGCTTCTATAAGCTTATTGTAGTTCGACAAATTTTCATATTTCGAATAAGCAAATTGATTTTCAAAAGACAAGAACAAGACGGATACTGTTTGCCGAGAGAAAATAGAAGCACTATACCTGTCTCATAAAATCCATATAAGTACCAGTCTTATATGGATTTTATATCTGAAATAAATGAGTTAGTACATTTCATTTAATGAAATAGGTTTAGTCATGGTCCACCCGTTTTGTCCACCTAGGCTACATGACCAAAAATTTTTTGTTCGTGGACTGGCAGGCAGATGTGGACCTCAGGCCAATAGTTGTTTGTGGTCCTCCCAGATGGACAAAACAGATACCAATACCCTATACCTATTGATAGATGATAGAAATCCCTTAGCCTTAGACTAGATCAGTATTAATTTAGCATAGAAATTGGTCCTAAGAAAATAATGTAAAGTTTTTATAGATAACTTGAACTCTTGTATATTAACAAAAAGCATTGATGAGGTAAATTTTTGCTATGCTGACGATTTGTGCTCAGTTATGATTTTTCCGCTAGCTACTTTGTAGGTCATTTAAATACATTTCACTAACCAATTCATTAATTACCCACAGGGTAACAAGCCAGATTTTCATCACGCTATGCCGGCAGACAAGTCCAGAGAGTTCTATGAGAACTTCTTGCAGGTTTTACGGAATCAATATAATCCAGATAAAATCAAAGGTAATCATAATAAACACATGCCAAATTTCAGCTTTCTAGCGCCAAGGGCTTAGACTGGGCATGTGTGAATCAGTGAGCGAGTCAGGTCCCTGCAATTTTACGTATTAAATATATTATACAGGGTGAAAAAAAAACTCCTAGCTATATTCAAAACCCTGAACCAGTATCACTCAAAGAACACATTTATGATAACACGGCCAAATTAATTACATCAGGCACATAAGAGCTTTTTGGAACTTGTTATGAGGATACTGTATTACCAGATGGTTTAGCAAGCCTTGACAACTATACCTCTAGCTCAATTTACAGATATTTTTTATTCAGAAAAATATTTACATCGATGAAGTTGCACATGAAAAGTAGAGTGTTCAAAAATGTTGTGGTGGTGTTTCTACAGCAGTTGTTCATAAGTGATGAAGCACTAATTGTCTTTTCGAATAGGGAAAAAAGCTACCTAATCAAAAGCTTTCTTAATTTGTTGTTATTCACATAATTTATTTTTTACTTGGCCAACAAGACAAGCCAAAGAAATGGATGAACAATTACCTACACGCTACCTTTACCACTTTGTTAAATTATATGTAGAACAATTAGTTCGTATCAGCTTTTGGATAACTGAGGAACTCAAAAATCACACTCTCTTACTTGTTTGTACGCTAGTCTTGAACATGTGTTTGTTTTTCACTCTTACAGATGGATTGTTTGGCGCGTACATGCAAGTGTCGCTTCAAAACGACGGGCCGGTTACATTTGAAATTGAATCCCCGGCTCATTTGTCCAGCAAAGAGTCAAAGGTTCGAAGCAAAGGCGATATCAAGGAAAGTCAAAGAGACATTCGAAAAGACTTCGAAGAAGAAACCAAAGTTTAAAGTACATATATTATTTTTTGTCATTATAGTTTAAGAGCACTATGCATCAAGAAATTTAATTTAAACTCCATTCTTTTATCATGGGTTTGATGAAGCGTACTCATTCGCGACAAAGTGTTTTTTTTATGGGAAATTGTACAGCGCTATCCAGCTGTGAGTAGCACGATTAGCATCTATTTTAGAAATGGTACGGATTCCACACTACCCAGCATTATTATAAAAATAAAATCATGAAAAAGCGTTTTGTTTTTACCTAAAATATAAGATAAACTTTATTTCCTCTTAAGAATATTTAACATTATACAATGTTCGTATACAATCATAAAATTAACAATTGTGATTTAGAATATGCATATTTAAGGTATATAAATAGGAATATGCTGCTATACCTTCATTTTTAATTGAAAGTCAATGTTTGAAAAGAAAAAATGTTTAGAACTTTCTATTTCATAAAAAAACACAAAAAATAGAGTCGTTACCAAAATGCCAAGTCATTTTTGATGCCATAAATAGTGGTGAAAAATATTTAACATTTTAGCTACTGAGTACATAATTATAAGCCCATAATAAAACCTTGTGAAAGGGAATCAAAACTTTCAAAAGAATTATAAATGACATTTGTATGTAAATAGTGGACAGCGATTTTTAACTGCATTTACTGGATAGCTTCAGTTTGCCACTGTTTTTAGCGACGAGTGAATTCTACTAGTAATAAGATGGACCACGGATTGGGAGCGGTATTGAACTTAAGAAAGTCGTGATAACCATTCTTATAATTATTTATTTTAAAATATATCACCGCACACCACATTGTGCTTAGAATAAAATGGTCGCGAGATCAAGTCTCGTATGTGCCGAAATTATGCATTCTAAATGTCATTGTCTAGTCGATGTTGTATCATGAAACGCAAAAACTCTTAATAAGACTTTGCTAGGATAGGTGTTACAGTTGATTGTACCTCAAACGCTTAAAGAACCCCTTTATATTATTTTACAAGTTGATTTGTATTTTTCTGAAAAATACACTTCTTTCTATCCTTTCTATAACCGTAATTATACAAGTAATAGATAATACTTTTTATAATATTTTAAAGGTGTGTAGAATCATTCGAATATATGTGTACGCTATAATCTGCTTCTGAATGTTCGTTGTTGTTTGCCCATAGTATAGGTACGAAAAAGGAAATCTTTAAAATTAAGCTTTGCACTACGACTTTTTCTCTACAAACATAACCCCAAATCGTAATAAGAAGGTACATTAGGTATGTAAGTTTCGTTACATTTCAGAATGATAATCTATGTGATAAATACCAATAAACTATCATTTTACAGACTTCCTTCTTTCTGTCTGCATATCCCAGCTTTGCGAATTCACAAAACTCTTCAAACTGCTTCATTTTACTGCCACGAGTTAATATAAAGATATGAATAAAACGACACATATATATTAATAAAAAAACTTTATTTTGAAGTTAGGTTATTATCTATTAACAGTTTGTTACAAGTTAGGCCTGTGATTATGTAGTTTCTGGTTAGAATATGATTACATTTTTACAAAGATGATATGCCTACGACTACACTATGAGACAACTGTTAAGTACCTACTACAGTTATACACATAAACATCCATGTTTTAACCAATAACCACTATGGTTGAAATCGATATTCTTCGGTTGTTAACAGATAATTTACCAAAATTCAAATACATCTTCCAAACTAAACGAGATGAAAGTAAACTAAATAAAATCATCATCATTTAAATAAACATGTATAAAATAGTATAAAAAGATAAAATAAATGCAATCTATGAAACCTTCTATTAAATAATTGCTGATTTAGAAATTAACAAAGATATACTTATTTTGATAGCGTCCAATTTTAAAATTACCACTAGCAAAGTGCCACATGATTACTATTTCTATACTGTGAAATATAGATAATATAATCATTTTCTGAATGTTACTTAAATGCCTACAATATTCCGACCTTATACTCTTTTATAACGTCATCTCATTGTTGTTACCCGATGGTAAAATCAGTGTTAAGAAACGTCTTAGCGTGTTAATAAAGACCAGCAGTTCAATTACTGAGTAATAATCCCTCAACGCTTAACATTCTAGCAGGTTGAAGTTAGCACTTTAGAAACTGCCGAAGCACTGAGCTGCTTAGTAATTTTAATTTAGCTTGCTCCAATCGCTGATTAAGTTAACAATATTTTGTTGAGGGTCTTTAACAGTAAAATACAGGAGGAATCCGCCCCTTTGGTTTTCCTTTCGTCAAAGATTGTCAAGAGTTTTAACAACTTTTAGGCATTTAATATAATTTACTGACTTCACCATCGCGTAGCGACATAATCATCACCAATCAAAGGCACTATCGTTTTGGTATATTGCTGATACGTATCCTCCTAATTTACAATATCAATATGCGTCAACGATTCATAAAAGTGTGAAAGATTATAATTACCATTGTGAAACGTTGGATTTTAAATCGGATTTTAAATTTAAGTATCCGCATTTACCGTTTACATCTATTCGAAATATTACAATTACAAAAATATCTATAGATCTATGCTAAATTATTCGAAGAAATGTTACAGGGACAGGCTAAAGATCTAATTAACAACATATACTCGATAAAGTGGACGTTGCGATTGTGTGCAAGTTGTGTTACTAAAATTTATGATGAAATATTAATTTAGTCGATTACAGGGAAATAAAAGTTGTAGAAAGGAAATAAATGCATTGTTGTAACGAGCCGCTGATACTTTAAGACGGAATAAATAGGAGAGTTTTGATTATCTTAAAGTATTAGCGATCCGCGTGGCCGAGAGCGTGACGGCGGAACCTGTGAAGAGGGAGTGAGACGGTGTCGGCTGCGGGGTTCTACCAGAGGCCTGACGAGAAGCCCCCGGGGGGCACGCGGCTGTGGGTGTAGCTGTGTCCGCTCACTGAAGTCACTGTGTTGATCTGCCCGTTCATTGATTTGTAGCCGTCACCGGTTATTGGGTTGCCTTCTGAAATTACATTCAAAACCATTTATTGTATACATTCGTAAAACTAAAAGTTCTGATTTAGGGTGTCTAATGAAATGACCAATTAAATGTATCTACAACTGAAACATCTACAGCACCTAACTAAACAACGTGGAATTTTTCAAAACTACTAGGTATCTACATTGACAAATTGATGAACCTTAGAGAAATTATTTTACTGTATTTCTTTTCATGCGAAAACTCAACCATAAAGTGTCTTGCACATTGTAGGGGTAAAAAGCAGTGTAGCAATTTTAAAAGTTAGCAAACAAATATGTTACCTAAAAATTGTAAAAACTGTATACATTTCATTAGTGAAATCATAATATCCCGCAATATTAAAATTTGCCTAGTAAAATAATAAATTTACGAAACTTTAAGGCCCGCCTGCTTGAAATTAGGATAAGTTAGGTTCGGCTTTTTAAGGTTCGGTTAGATTAGGTTGCATTAATTTTAAATAAAGGTCCTTCAATGTGAAAAAAATTAGGCAGTTCAAAAAGTACCGTGAGTTTAAAATCTTACTGATTGAAATTACAATATTAGGGGTTTGACAATGTTAAGGTGACAAATTTAAGAATGTAGAATTGTTTTAAATGTTTTAGAGGGAATACACCTGAAACGAACCTAAATGCAGAGCGTAACTTGCAGCTTTGGAAAGGTTCTTAATTGAAAAGGATGCACAAATGTCTTTTTCATTACTCATACTCTGAAAGTAGGTCTGAAGTTGCCTAAGGAGGGCTTGAAAGTAATACTTTTCAGGCCTAGGGAGAATCGCTTTCAACTGACAGCTTTCAAATTAAGTATTAAAAAAACATGTTCCGACATCCTATACTTACAGCCACTCTATTACAGCGCGATGTAAAATTGAAATAACAAAAGTCAAGTATTCAATGAAGAATATTTTATTTAATGACGTTATAATACTTTTAGGTATTTCTTTAAAATAACATGGATTTTGGTAAAATATTTCCCATTTTTTTCAATGATGAAAATGAAAAATAATGGCTGGCCAGCCACAGAAAAAAAACATAATAGGCGGGAAAATGGCATTCCGATCTTCATTTGTTTTTCGGGTTGTAAAGTTTTGTTCATACTTCTGGATTGCAGAGATTTGTGCAATGAGTTCAGCTTATTCATGTTGTTATTTTCCTTGTATTCGTAATCGCTACGCTCGGTCGCCAAACCCCGTCTCGGGACTTAAATACGGTTTTTTCACCCCTTAAGTAACAATGTGCTATTTTATGGATCTGCAACAAGTTACGCGCAGCATACGCATTAGGTGTGTTTTGCCCCTCGATCCTATAAACGTATGCAAAGAATTGTGCAAAGACACAGAAATGTGTGAATAATATACACATCAACGCGGTCTAGGGATATTGCACGATTTTTCATACAAACGAGGTCTGTTTGAGAAGCTACAAAAGCATACTCCAGATAGATGGAGTGCTATAATTTTAAGAAGATCAAGTGCTAAGCCTGAATTTTAAATTCTAATCAATGAATTTTGTTTTACTTGAAATTTGTGAAAACGTGACGAAAATGAAAAAAAAAATTAACGTAAATTCGACTATTTTCATACAAAAAGCAGGCAAAAAGTGCATTTTCGTTTTCGTTTCCGTCACGTTTTCACAAATTTCAAGTAAAACAAAATTTATTGATTAAAATTGAAAATTCAGGTTTAGCACTTGCTCGTCTGAAAATTATAGCCCTCCATGTAACTCGAGTATGCTATTATAGCTTCTCAAACAGACCTCTTTTGTATGAAAAATCGTGCAATATCCCTAGACCGCGTTGATGTGTGTATAATAAATTCTACGATTAATAAAATATCACATTAAATACAGAAAAAATAAACCAAATAAATGTTCACCTACAACAAAGTCTACAATAGACTGAACAAATCTGAAAAATTGAAGGTATCGATCAAAAGCTAACTAATGCTTCTCTAATATCAAAAATACAATTGTATCAATAAACTAGTCTGCCTCACGGAGACGTAGAAGCAAATTAAAAAGGGAAATTGAGTGCTTAATTTAATGACATGAAGGAATCGTCTCAAAGTCCTTTTGTAATAACAAAATATTTACAAAACACAGCAACACACCTACAAGCTTGATTTTTCTATTAAAAAGTAACGTCGAGGCTGTGAGATATTCAACAAATTTGTGCAATGGCATTCCTTCAGTCTAAATTAAACACCCACCCATCTCTCGTTGGCGGACATAGTCTACATAGTACGTCTTATGGTTGAAGTCCTCCGCAGGCCGTTTCAGACTAAACAGGTACCCTGGTACGTGTTTGTGAAATATGGGAGGGAAGCCCGTCAGAGTGTGCGGTCCACGTGTGACGGGGGTCTCGATCAGAGTTACGTCAGGAATCGGCCCGTCCCGCTCATACTTGAATAGGGTAGGGGGAGGATCGGTATTCGCAATCAAATATGGGTCGATAGGCCCATCCAAAGATGGTATCGGATTGTACTTGTAGTCCAGTTGAGGCATGTCACCCAGAGCCGACGTCATACCGACGAAGGCATAAGGGGGCAACGGATGATATGGGAATTTTTTCTCTTTAGACTCTAGATAATGCTGAGCGGGAAACGGAGGCCAGTGACGATCTAGAACTAGTTGCGGAGAAAACGAGTCTGGGTCGATAATTGGGTGTTCTTTTTCTGGATCGTCGGTTTTCAGCCCGAGTAAAGTGTAAGGAGTATGTTTAATGTTAAGTGTAGGTTTGGTAGTGGATTCGACGTAATAGTCGGCAGTTGTCGGGGGCCATTCGCGAGTAAAATAGTGATGAGTGGGTTGAGGTTCGATTAGGGCAGAGTAGGGTCGCGAGAGGGAACAGGCAGAGTCGGCACCTCGCTGGCTGGTGGCCGGGTGGCGGCGCCGCAGCGGCAGGACTGGCACGCCGTCGCCGGTTACCGGATTCCTCTTCGGTGGGCTGAACAATGCTGACCAGCCACAGAATAAACAGTTTTCATTTGAGCTACGAATTCACCTACCTACCCCTAATGCTACAATAACAATACCTTCTATATTTTTTGTTTTATTCAAATATTCGGAAAATGGTCGTTCGTGACACCTATTCGTCCTAAATTAATTAGTTTTCTACATTAATACAAGTTAGTCCAAGTTAGGTAGGTATAAAATTATTAATAGACACACACGTTATTGTTAGTTGTAAGTTCTATATAAATATAAGTAATAAAGTGACTGTGAGATCATGCCCCATCCATTTTAAGCGAAGCATGGCTTATTAGGATTGTGTTATACTAATTAGTCAAATTTTAACAATGATAAAATGACATTTTACATTCAAATGTAAGTAGACATAATCTTGGTTAGTGTGTACCTATTTAGAATGGAATGTAAATATATATTTGACAAGTGAAAGAGAGTATCAGAGCGTAAACCGGTAAGCATAGTATTATAATTCTCGTAGCGTGCACGAGTGCCAAAATATAGAGTTGATCATGCGAGAGCGCGAACACCGTGACCGAACACACAAAGAAACCCACAATTCCGCACACAAAAACTTGAAGTCAAATCACAAATTCAAACGCTCAAGATACCACACAAACCGCTGAATTTAAGTATTCTGCAGGTGCAGTAATTCTGCACCTTTTAGATTTGTAAAGTTTGCATGTGTGCGTATTGCTGGTCTGAATTGTGTAGGTACTCTTCCGTGACCGTATACCCAGAAACAACATTGAGATCTGATCACGGCATCGAATGTGGAGTGGCTGCTTTAATAATAAGCCGACATAGTTCTGAGAACTCAAAGAAGATTTCATCTCAAAAAAATTGGAAATTTAGTTAACGTAATGGTTTAAGAACATAGCAAACTTTTCGCAGCTAAATTTCGGAACTCGATGAGTTCTTTCAAGGTGATTCAAAATGTACAGAAAACAAGGTATAGTATTTATGCAAAATTCCGTCTGTTTGTAATACTGTCTTGGTAATTTATAATGTGTAGACCCTGCCCGCGTGAATTTCTGACAACTTAATACGCGCCATTCCAATTTCGATCGGTTCACGACTCGTCATGTCCTCTCATCGTTGCAAGTGCATAAACGTGCTTACACAGAGATAGACTCACAGTGTTCACCGAGGTCCGTCTCACCTCGGCTAGGTGTCGACGAAGCGCTGCCATTCGTCATCTTGGTCGGAGACTGGGCGCTGCCGTTCATCTGACTGTCACCAAACTGAATGTGGCTGCGGATAGTGTCCGTCACCATCGGTTGTATAGGAGAACTGTTGATCTGGAAATGATCAAATAAATTCTGGGTGAAAATAATAATCCGTATGATTTGAGTGCAAATACCGGTACCACTTAAGAAACGATAACATGTTAAAGAAACAGAGAAAAACGCTCATTACCTGCCCGAAGAGTCTTGAGTGAGTGTCTCGAGGACGAGTGGGCGTGTCGCGAACCACACGAGGACGACTGGTGCCGTTCTTCACTGGGCTGCTGTCCATTGTGTCGGAGCTGAAGATCTCGCCGATGCAACTCTTCGGGGCATTCGGGACCCTGGAACCAGACAAATTATAATTTTTCAAAGAGTTTCAAACACAAGCTTAATTATGTTGCTTTATCCTAAGGATTTCCTTAGTTTGCTTGACTGCTACCTAGCAACGCCGCGTGGTTATGCGTATCCAGGTTGAGACACTTGTAGATATATTGGAGAGTTTAAATGAGTGAAAATTAAGGGTGTGAATCATCCCATGAAACTGTACAATTTAACCAAGTCATAAAAGCCGAAACCTGAAAAAAAAATTGGTACCCCATCCATACAACTTGTGCGATCAGCTAATTTGCCTTTGCATGGAAAGTTAAAAATTTTTGTAAGATGTCATTAGGTTCGTTGGGCAAACTTGATCAGTTTCATGGGGAAAACCACCTCCTAAGGTTTCGCTAACAAATTTGAAGTCACCCAATATATATAAACAGTACAAATATGTTACCAATAGTTTGCTGTTGTAGTATCTGAAGGCACCTCGACATGTTTGACAAAATATTGAACGCTCTATAAAAGTGTCATGTTAATATGTATATCAAACGATGTAACCAATCCTCTTAGCATCCATCCCATATCGAAATTCAATACGAGTGTCATTAAATATATAACGTACTGTGGTCGCCCCCCAGGAGTGGACACGCATGGCCATCATTATCCACAGGAGGGGCTCACTTCCGTAGGGGAAACGCTGGTCAATACCCGCCGCAAATCAATAGCTCTATTCTAGTTAAAAACCCGTAAAAGTTGACTATATCGGGAAAGTTTCAAATTACTTGCTTGTGCCTACAACAAAAAGCTTCTTGACACGACCGAAAAGGTATTGCCACCGGAAAGATATATGAAAGTGGTCCGCATAAATTTTACCACAATGGATTCAGTTTTCTAGAGACGTAAATCTTAATTTGAGTCGGTACTCAGTACATATTTAAACAACGACTCATTCAAACAGGTGACCGAAAAAAATTATATACTGGCAGCTTGCATAATATTAGGTTGTATGCAGTGTTCACAGTTTGTCCTATTATAGCTGACGCTATGGCCTGTGCGGAATTTTAGTTTCAAAGTAACTAATAAACCTAAAGCTTAAAGCTCATTGGTGGGTCGCTGCCTCTGCACTCGTAGCAGATGCCAAGGCTTGATAGCTGTTTCCACTCATAAAACCGCATATTTGCGCTTCGAAAACATAACGTTATCTGGCAATCTTGCGGCTTACTGAATTGCCTGCCTTGATTTGCAAGCATGATACCGTATCGGACTTTAAGCTGCGGTAGATATCTTAAATAAATAAAATAAAAATTCGTTTATTTCTCTCCCACAACTGGAATCCACTACACTTACATAAGGTGTTAAGCACATAATTAACTTAAGAATAGTTGTGAGAGACTGGAGCCTAAACTAAGCTTGCGCCTGTGACTTAGGAAACAAATATATCTAGACATCAGGAGAATGCCTTCTTAATTCCGGTGAAGTGCCATCCATGGCTTTGTATTGGAAAAACAGTCGACATCACCCCATGAAATGGTGGGTCTGTACTTGTTGCTTGCTATGTTAATTACCTACTTAGACGATTCAGTTTATTGGATCCGACGGCGGCCCCAACCGCAGCTGAACGAAACTTTCAAGTAGGTACTCTATTTAACAAAACGATATAGATTTTATTTTTTTAATGAATATTGATAATAAACTGAGTTTAGAAGTCATTTTAGGCATCGAAATATTATATTTTTATTAAATAGACAAAACATTAACAAAACCTTCCATGAAAACAAAAACAAAGAAACTCTAAACGGATTCCAGTAGGTAAAAGTCAGTTAAGAATATCCAAAGCATGAAAACAAAGTTGTTAAAACGTTGCGTAACAGTCCATTACAACTAAAAGACCATAAGTATGCATTATTAAATACAAAGCTTGGACGGTAAAAAAAACAAACCGACTTTTACTACAGTTTCAAGTCTTGCATAAGGTAGAAAGGTAATAAAAGGAGAAAATAATTAAAGTTGACCGTTAGTTAGGTACATTTCGCCGACAATGAAGTTATGTACTGACGGCTGGCAGCTTGTTTTTCTTCGAAAGAGAGAATACAAAAGGTGTTTGAGTGTCAGCTGGTGGACATGCACGTCCGCAACACAGATGAATGAATCGATATCGCGCCAGTGCAGTGTGGCTTCCGACCTGCCCCCCGATCGCATAAAGTTTGAACGTGTTCACCAAAGCTTAATCGCTCACGTTTCTATTGTATTCGACGTTTCTATTGGGCTGAATAAAAAGGAAACGTGAGCGGTTTAGCTTTGGTTCAAACTTACCGCGATCGGGGGGCTGTTCTCCCTGGATCGTGTAAGGGTACTCATTGTGAAGGGTTCTATAGCTTTGTTCCCGCTGACGTTGTCAGCTCGAATTGTGCATTATATTCGGTAAATGCTCAAGTATCAGCGATTTTATAAAGCTGAACACAATCTTATTACAATTTCATAAAATAATTGAACTGAAAATAATAAAAAATTAAAAGGCTTTATCATCATAAATCACTTAGCATAGGTACTCGATGCTAAATAAAGCTAATGTTATAAAATTAGTACATAACGCTCCATTGACAGCGTCATTACATCATTAGTCTCCTTGGAGACCGCAGTTATGGAACTGTAGTTGTATATAATGAGATGCATTAAACATACGCAGTGTACACATTACCATAGTACATAGCCCGGGGATAGGCACGGTCTTGCGCGTGCGCTCCGTCAACGACGATGCCCGCGAGCTAGTCTCGCAAATTACTCGTCATCGCAACTTGCACCCGCACAATCAACTCTGACGCGGCAGGGCCCTACCGCAGAAAGATAACAGCTATTGATTGAAATAAACTGTTCATTATGCATCCACTACCTGCCTGCTAAACTCTTAACGGCCTGGTACTAATAATAGATACTTAGAAGTTGCGTAGTACAAGCTTATGATGACCAAAAACCTTTGACAAATAGTGTTTGCGCCTATTCCACGCAGTGTGAATATAATTTATTATTAGTCAGACCGTAAAGACTTCTTAAGGTCTGACTAATAATAATTATTAGTCCACCAACCCGCATTGGGCCAGCGTGGTTGACTACGGCCTGAATCCCCTTCGTGTTTCGAAGGGAGGCCCATGCCCTTCGGTGGGGACGTATATGGGCTGGTAAAAAAAAACAAAAAAGACTTATTATCCACCTTATAATGCCAGTAGGTATTATTATTATCTTAAGTAAGATGAGGAATTAATCATTTCTAGAGGTATAATTTGTGTTTGTGTTATGAATACATGGAAATAATTGTTTAGTAATTATAATTCATAACATACCATGCGCCAGCGCAGAGCCACACGCAACGAAAAGGAACACTACGTCGAAACAGCAACTAAAATAAACAGCTGTCAAAGGGGAAAGACGTAGAAACAGTTACTGGGAAGTGATAATAAATACTTTATTATGAAGGGAAATATTATTATACGAGAAATGTTTGGTTTAACAATTACGAGCGCATCTGGTTTTCTATCTCCCTCAAACCATTAGGGTGACATCTGAAACAAACCTCATATCCTGCATTTCATGTAACACAAATACATGCGCTTCTAAGAATCGAGACAGCGCGGCAGTAAAGTATGGTAAATTTAATAGCGTATGAATATTATTCGTAAACAGTGCAACTCTAGAATGGTTGGATGGTGAGTACGACATGACGTGAGATATCAAAAGAAGTTGTCCGGGTAATGGTTTTACGCCTCTGCAGCGTGCGGTTTTGCTCTATAAATGCCAGAGATAATAAGAGCACGTTAATGATATCCACGGTAATGAGAGCCCGCGTAACTTTATCATACGCGGAACGACAGGAGAAACTGTTCTTCGTTTGCAAATGAAAGGCAATACATTACGTTCTTGTGGAGAGAAGCTATTTTGCACTTTCTCGGCAATTTAAGTGTAATGGCGTCAATGACGGACATTTCTGCTAGTTTTTCGTCCATCGGCGAGTCTGATAGCGCCGCCGTGAACATTACTGACATTGAGATTTATTTTTATCAGTAATGGATCAAATTTTATTCTGCACTAAACATTGGGGTCAGGATTCATTGCTGGGTATCTCCTCTAGTCTACAATCGGCGTACGACTGATACTTGTCCTATCTGTCCCTATCATTTGAATAGCGCAAGAGAGAGAGATGCGACGCTCCAAAATATCGGTCGTAGGCTTACAGAGTATAGATGCCCTGTTTAGAATTACTTTGATATTATGAGTAGTATATCCCGTGCCGCAGGTTTCGTAAAAGTCACCAACCTACTGCTGTAGAACACCTGACAGTTCTAGCAAAGTCATTCGTTAGATGCTTCTGCCCAAGAAGGTTACAGTTGTAATAAACTACAACAGCATCTGTTAAAAGAATCAGAGTAGAGCCTCCAGAAGTAAGTAATAATAAAAGTTCCTTAACACGGCGGTCGTCAAACTTTCAAAAGCGGCAGGTATTCTACCCTTTTCACTATCTATCTGCTATGCACAAAAAATATATCTATGCAAGAATCTAATATCTACATTCTTAGAAATCCAGTTTCTTATAGAAGGTACATTAGCGGGCAAAGCAATACCTGCATTTATATTTGACATATCGATGTGATACTTGTTTTAACTTGGTAATTGAGTTTTGTATGTTTATTTCTAATTACAAATTATATTCCAACTAGCATCCCGCTCAAGACTTGGTTCCCGTGGGAATTCGGGAAAATTATGTTGCATATGTTACTCAAGGATAATGTAGCATCCTAACGGTGAAAGAATTTTTGAAATCGGTCCAGTAGTTTTTTAGTTTATTCGTTACATACTTAGAAAAATACAAATCTTTCCTCTTTATAATATTATTATAGATGAGCGATGTGAAAATCTAATAGTCATGTGTAGTAGTCACTACTAACTTGTAAGAGACTTATTGGATTAATGTTGTATACATATGGTGTAGATGTTCCTGTATATAAATAAATAAATAAAAAATTTTATTTTAGTATGCTTACCGTAACAGACTTGACGTCTTACAGACACTTGAATTTTTATACTTGCATATAAATCGTCTATTCTTAATCGCGAAACAGGGAAAACTGTTGCTCTTTAACAGTCCAGCGTAAACTTATGTTACAGAATGCCATAGGTCATCTAATATCGCGGAAACGTAGAATCCGTCACGGAAATGAGAGTACATAGTAATTTCATAATTGGCCAATCTCTTCACAATCCTCACCTTTCGATTGTGAGCGAGATCCAAATAGCTGCACGCTCGAGCGCTAGACGTCTTATAAAAAAAACAAATTGGATGAAATTACATATTCCCTGTCCAACGGAGCTAAATTACCAGCAGCTTATTTTCTTTCACCGTGTTTTCATTTCGTAGGTCTCATCAAACGGTCTGCTAGCCTCTCAAGCATAGATTTTATAAGTCAGATCTCTAAAACACAATTCAGTTATGTAAAGTGTAGTGTACTTCATTCCAGGGTTTACAACATCTCCTATGCGTTTTTATATTCCTACACGTCATATATAAAGCTTTTACATAAAGCTTTTAGTCAACAAATATTGGCCTGAAATAATTTTTATAACATCACTAGAGTAAGTTTTCGTACCTCTTTTTATGCTAATTAAAGTAGGAAGTTGTATACAGTTAAGTTTCATACATTTACCTAATAAGTATCATAATTACTATATTTTGTCCAACACGGAGGAGTTATTGCAGTTTCGTGACAGAAACAAAACATAATTAGACGTCTCTACCGTTTTAAAAATTATCTTTAAATATGAAATGGAACTTTTAACATGACTTTCTATCTTGTCTGATGTTTATATCTTGAACTTTTAAGCACGTTCTGAGATAAACCAAGTTTTTTTTTTTGTTTTTCGGCCACTTTGTTTCTAAAATGTGCTGTTTTTATTTAATGCGGACTCCCTGTGTCCTTCAGTTTATGAAAGATTCCAGTGTTTGCAGTATTCATCATGACTTCGCCAGGTGATAAGCAGACCGAGTACATCAAGCCCTTTGTTCTGGTACGTTCCCGGATATTTCCCTCATTTTGCACCTGCTTTAACTAAACCTGGTCGAAATTTATGTATTTTGTTCAGTAAACGCCTCAATATAAGGTCTAAATTTGAACAAGCAAGCAGAGAAATTTCCAACACTGCTCCTCACATTCTTCATGTGCGAGACTCTTTGTTTCTAGTATTAAGTAAGTATTTGTTAATTGACTCAATGAAGGCTTACAAACTACCGTGTAAACAGAACAAATTCCCACATAAGTAGATTAAAAAATATGATTCCGTCGAGTAGCTATGCTAAACTTTTTAACCTGACTATTCAACTATAGGCAATAAAGAAAAAAAAACTGGGGATAGAAATGTGGTAAAATCCTCAAGGTGGATTTCAAAGGCTATTCAGTTAACGGTCTCACCAGCAATTTTCTTAATGACGACATTATACCTACGTACGAATACTAAAATGACACAACCGTAAATTGCGACCTAAGAGACCAACAACCAAGCGTGTGAAAAAACCAAAACTTCAAGTTCATTCAACCCTTATTTTCGTCACAAAGTTTCGAGTTTCCTTTAATGATATTCAGCAAAACATATACTTTCATTACAGCAAAGTACAGAAAGAGCAGTACTTCTAAATACATACCTACCTACATGTTTGTGTACACTCACACCTATATAATCCCATTCAGAATAGGCCGAACGTCATGTAGTTAATCTATATTCTAGAACTACTTGAGGCCACTTTTGACATTCATTGTGAAGGTCAAAAGATGGAACATGAGTATTGTGGAGATCGATTGTTAGCCTTTCGCCCACAATACAGCAAAAACCTCGCGTTCCACTTACTGGCTTCTACAGTATGCCTGCAAAGAGTTGGTCCTTCATAGGGAGTAAAAGAAAACTCCCAGTCCTGCGTGGAAGCTTCCTTTGTACATGAGGTCTACTAAACTGTATTCCAAAGTAAAATGTGGTTGAGATAAATCAATACAATCTAGTCTTAGATCTTTTAATGCTCTGCAGTAACATCGAACTCCATGTCAGCTTAAGAATTACCTTGAAACATTGTAGATGTGATAGATCTACACGGGGCACGAAAGGCGGCCGCTAACCCGTCGGTCGTCTGGTAGGCGTCTGTGACCTTACCGTTCTATAACCCTCATTATAACAATCAAAAGTCTGTGAAAACGAACATTGTTTGAGTTTCATCGACTTCCTGATACGCATGTGTAGAAAGGCTGGACAAGAAAAGGGTAATTAATGCAATGCAATCGTGCCGACATGTTGATCGCGTGGAGAGGTAAAAAGGGTTGCGATAATGGACAACAATCGATGTTTACTCTAATGTTTAAACTTGGCACTAGTCTTACTACATACCTATCTGCACTACATATAGACACAAATATCGAGAGAAGTTGCTACGAAATATAAAATTATATGACCATACTTTCGAAAATATTTTTTCCGATTTTCTTCTTACAGTACTTCATTAGTTCATTAAGCACTAACGGCCGGTTTGGTCGAGTGGTAGTGACGCTGCCTCTTGATCGGCGGTCCTGGGTTCGATCCCCAGTCGGGGCAAACATTTGTCTAAAAAGCAGATGTTTGTTCTCGGGTCATGGGTGTTTGTGTTTGTCTTTATGTGTTTTCCAAGGGACCCACGTCACAAGGGAAAACCTTAGTGTGGGCCTTTGAGTGTGTAGCGTTTATAGCGTTTATTTATATGTAAATAAGACATGATATATAATCGTTATCCTAAATGATGTCTGCTAACAACAGGACTCTTAAACAAATTGGAAAATAAGAAAAAAGTGCATTCCAATATCTTGAAATGCGTCAGACCAATCAATCACTGTCAAAAAGGAGGTCAGGCTATGCATCATTCATCCGAATATTACTAAGTTTCTCTTATTGAATTAGAAACTGTATCGAAGTTACAAATAGGTAGGTGTCAGTGAGCTCAGATTCATATATATTCTACTTGGCTGAGATAAATTGTTTGCAAAATTTTTGTACTATACGGAAATTGCCATTCGCAAATAAATACGTATTGATTTATATTTTTAAAGTATATTTAAGATTTTAATTAAAACATTGTTAGCAGTCGTATTAATAACGTTACACCCGGAAGGTTAATGGTGTGACCCGCCAGATTGGAAGCTTTCGTTCATCAATGATTTTTTCGACCTCTAAATAACGTTGTCCGTCAAAAATCTAAAGTATAACCTCCTGACATTCACTATCAAGTTGTTTATTTCGACTTTCAACAGTTTCGACACTTCCGCGGCACTTTATGCATTAAAGAGATATATGTATAGAGAGCACCAGCGAACCAATCTTATTATAAATATGAAATATCTTGACTTTTATCAATTCTGAGCATATGAAGAAGCCGAGAGATGGACAGACATATGCGGAGAAGACTGCCAACATCCAGTAGTGGAGAGGAACACGAAGGAAAAAAAAACCAAATTTTAATAATTATTTACTGAAATGTAAAAAATTTGAATTTAATTTCAATTTATTACAAGCTTTTAAATGCTTTGAATAGAATTGGAAACCCTATTTTAACAGTGACTTCGACTCTTTACGAAATAACCTTCAAATAATTCGCACTTAGTTATTTACAAAGGGCCTATGCTATTGCTATTCAAAGCACAGATTATGGTAATGGGGTTACCCTGGTTCTTTAAGTGTCATCAATCAATACTCCGCAATAGGCTCACATTGGCATTGGCGTTCTGCCAGATACTAAGTAGAACCCAGCTTAGCTATGTATGCGGTGCGCTTTATTGCATGACACACGCGGTAAGAAGAGATAACGCATAAAAATTCCTAATAATTTTACAAAAATTGTAAAAGTCTTCGTTAAGTATATTTTATTCTAGTATAAAGAATTAAACTAAGATCCAGGCATATATGATTCGTCCCACTGTTTGGAAAGGCCGCAAAAGAAGTAATGCAAGGAAATGCCGAAATGGCTAAATTGGCAAGAGGATCACACTTCAGTACCTATATGAAAGACCCAGTACTTAAGTTATTTGTAATAAGTCGGATGAAAAATTATATGAACATGGGAAAAAATATTGTGAAAGCGCACAGCAGACAGGATTACTGTCAATAATGTGTCAGAAACTAACCTCGAAGTGATTTCTTCATAAGTATCATCTCGAGGAAAATCTCTTATTAAATTTTCTCGCTCTCAGTTAAGCTTTGTAATAGAAGAAAGTTTTTTTTTATTCTGATAATATTACAAAGAGTTTTCTAAATAAGCTTTTTTTCTTCTAATTTCACTTTGAGCTCTCTGAGATTCTTATTACTCTACACTCTACATTATTAATTGTAATCTACACTACTATTCCAGAGTTAGTTAGGTCACAGTGTCCTCAGTGAAAAGATTGAAAGACGACAAATAAGTAGAAAATATAAGTAAAGTACCTACTTATACAAAATTACTCAACAAATTTTGTGCGACAAGCTTAAACATAGCTCCAATTAAAGCTAAATAATTAAAGTATTATCGATGTAAATGGCAAACGATTTGTTTTTTATTGCCCCTACTTACTGTAACTAAGACGTGGGTGGTTAAACGATCGTCACAACGAGGTTGGTTCCCAATTTTATTCTATTGAGTCTCGATTGTGACATTAATTGATTTGGTTGTTTCATAAAGAGTCTTAATTAATTTAAAGGCTTGTTAGTTGTTAATCCGATCTTGTAGATTGATGTCTTGTTAAGTGTCAAAACGATAACTTTATAGAAAGGCAATGAGTGCACTCATGTCTACTTTAATTAGGCTATATTTTGAGTACTTCCGCCAACAATGGGCAAGTAGCTGTGGTGTAGTGAAGCTGCTGTAGTATGATCGAGATAACGCCGCATAAGATTTATGTCCTCAAGAGAAGCTCTGCAGCTCGTGATCGAAACTAACGAAGAAAAGATGATGGAGTGCCGTTATTAACTTGCTAACTTTACTAACTCCTGTCACTTAGCAAAATTACACTAATATTTTACTGTCGTGAAAGTTTGTAAGTTTGTGTGTCCAGATATATTAGTTATTTCTAAATACTAGCTTCAACAGTTAAATTTATTTAAGTTTGAAATGTTTTACTTGATATTGGGACTTAACGAAGCTTGTTGTGTTCAGATCATTCAAAGTGTAACCTCTATAAATATTAATATATTTTATAGTTCATTTTGACGCGTGCGTTCCTACGCAGACAGCAACACATTTATTTTATGGCAAAGACAAGCTTCTTATATTGAGGTAGGTCCTTAAATATTCCTTAATTTTATTTACGATCATATAACTCCTTCTAAATAACCCCACCCGCATATAGAAACTGGTAGAAAGTGCAAAATGCCGCTCTCAAACTTTGTTACCGTAAATCATAATAGGCAGCTGTAAAATTCCATGAAAACCGCCATTTAAATTATAAAATATGAACTATAAAACATTTAATACTTCCTGCAACATAATAATTTTAACGTTTCATTTAATTTATAGAGGAAATTAAGTAAAAGTATGGGCCTAAACGGTGAAAACGAAACGGTTTGCCAATTTTATCTCCGATAAATCAATCTCTAATTAAGCGATAGTTATCACGTTAATTTTAATTTAATTAACAGGTAATCTGGTCTAATTTATACCCACACTTGTTTTATAGATTGTTATCTCATTCTATTTTGACACAGCGGTGTGATTCGCTCCTAAAATAAAAATGTATAAATATTTATCTATGGGTAATTAAATTAAACCAGATAAAAAGAAAGTTTGTAAAAAGCTATAGGATAAAGTCGTTTGTTTTTTAAAAAAAATTATAATACTGTCCTCGGCCATAACTTACACGTGCGCTGAATAATTTTTTTAGCTGGTATCTGGGGGCACGGCAGTGCCCCCACCAAGTCGAGCAAAAAAGCGTCACGGCCGTACCATCCTTTTCTCGAAGCAATTCAGACCATTTTCGACCCCCTGTAACTTCGTTGTGGATAAAACTAGAAGACTGAAATTTTTGTATCCATGCAAGCATTGTAAAGACACGGTATATTTCAAATTTCATTCAATTTGAACCAGTATTTTAAGAATTATAACGGGTCAAATTTCTTAATTTTGTCACTCACTGACTCACCGATCATCAAAATTCTAAGGCACTTCTATCAGACCTAGAAGCTTCAAATTTGGAATTTAAGTAGTGTTTGGTGTATGAATCAAGGAAAAACTAAAAAATCTAGAAAAGACCGCAAAAAAAATTAAGCCTATACAGCCAAGTCTTCAGTTAAATTTTTCAATATTGGCTTTATTCGTAACGATGTTTTACGGCAGTTATTATTATTGCGTGCGAAGCCGCGGATTTAAGCTAGTCCCATATAAATATAGGCGCATGGTAGTGCCCCTGCCAAATCGAGCAAAAAATGGGTATTCCCGTCATGAAAACACGTGTAAATTAAATTATTTAATGCAAAAAACGCACGTACGTATTCGTACTTATTACGAGTGCGTAAGGTTGTAAATTAATTATTATACCACGCGCTGCGATGCTAGTGAGTGAGCGCGGGCCGTTACTACGCGCTGCGCGGTGCTAGCGCGAGGGCGCGGGGCGGGGACAGTGGCGGGGCGCGCGGAAAGGTGAATGTCGCCGAGCGAGCAGCAGCCGCGCTCATACGCGCGAGCGACCCAATGCTGTTCGGATACAAATACAAAAAGAAATGAGATACAAACAAAAAAAATACATACAAATACAAAAAAAAATACAAATACAAAAAGAAATGAGATCCCATCAAAAACAATACTTGTCAAAAAAACCAAGTCTCGCAACTCAGTTGTTCTGCGGTAAAAAGTTGTGAGATCCATGTAATACCAAGTCGGTTATTAATTTATTCAGTCTCTACTTAAGCGACTTTCTGTCTTAATACGTCCAGTCTCTAAGACCAGGATCGTGGTCCATAACAATTGAAAATCAATTGTGTCTGGAATCTCCGTACTCGAAGCATTAAGTTGTTACGTAATAATTAACAGCATCTTATAGTGACGCATATCAATATTAAAATTCTTTAATGTTTTATATAAATATATTGAGACTTGGCCATCGCCTGAAAACACGTGTAAATTCAATCGCCTGAAAACACATGTAAATTCAATTATTTAGTGCGATGGCCAAGTCTCGATATATTTATATAAAACATTAAAGAATTTTAATATTGATATGCGTTACATAAGATGCTGTTAATTATTACGTAACAACTTAATGCTTCGAGTACGGAGATTCCAGACACAATTGATTTTCAATTGTTATGGACCACGATCCTGGTCTTAGAGACTGGACGTATTAAGACAGAAAGTCGCTTAAGTAGAGACTGAATAAATTAATAACCGACTTGGTATTACATGGATCTCACAACTTTTTACCGCAGAACAACTGAGTTGCGAGACTTGGTTTTTTTGACAAGTATTGTTTTTGATGGGATAATTTCTTCTCTTAGCAACAGTCCCTTTCCAACGTTTTCGATTGCAATGAAAGTAAGAAATTTCATTGCATTAACCCATTTGGATCAAAGGGAAACCAGGAAGTATGGACCATAGTAAACATCTTTATAAGTAACAATTTTTTTTTTTAATTTGGATAACAACAGTTTATTCTTAACTAATTTACAGTGAGACCTTAAAATGTGGTAAACCAATTAAAGTTATCCTTACTCTTTCACGCTCAAACGGCTCGACCAATTCTGATAAAATTTAGTGTGAAGATAGCTAATTCCCTGGATTAATACATAGGCTACATAATTTTCCCGAATTCCCACGGGAATGAAGAGCAAACACGATACACTACTGCATATAGTGCATCGTGTTTGCCCTTCGATTCCGTGAGGATTGCACAGAGGGCACGTCCATCCTCGGTCACCTCTGGCCCGGATTATGATTAAGACGTCGACCGCCGCGCCGTGGGAACCCGACAACGTGTCGACTGGCGAAATTACTTGCAAATTACAACATTAACATGACCTGGGTGCAAAGACTGAGTGTTCACGCGTCTACGTGACCCGAAAGTGACCGCTTGCGTTTCATTTCAACCACGCAAAGCCGGGACGGGACTTCTTCCGCGTATTAATCTAGCTATCGTCTTCAATATTTTCAAAGCTTCAAATGATAGTCACATTTTTTCCCCTTGCACACCATGCACTGACATTTACTTGCTTAGTATCAGGGTGTCCTGATACTCTTAAAAAATTAAAAAAGGGTTAGTTAATTTTGTATCACCCCCGACATTAGATTGCTTATAACTTTGAAACGGCTGAACCAATTTTGATCAAATATAGCTAAGAACCATTTGGGTTACGTTAGCTGTCAAACGAAAAAAATTCCATCGAAATCAGCCTATTCGTTTAGGAGCTACGATGCCACAGATAGACACAGAAACACCAACGAACAAAGCAATTAAACTGTTTTGCGTCGGACTTAGGTAGAAGGGCACGATAACCAGACGGTACTTTACAGAGCCTACCACACCGCATGGAACCATATGATGCTACCTTGCCAAGGATGGATTAACAGGAGGCAGGCCTAATTTGTTTTTCCTAACTCTCTTTTTATTTATGTCACCCATGGAAAGACGTGGAGTAGTTTAGGTAATTCTCAACCGATCACCACACGGCGTAAACTTGATCCGACAAAAAAAATGTGCTTACTAAATGTCACAGAAAGTAACAGCTGTTAAGACATTTTACGATAACTGTAACATTATATGCCCAAAGTAGTACATACTTTTACTTTAAAGGAGAAATTTTAAAGTCACTATCTTATTTTTAGCAACTGATTTAGTAATACTTTGTAAATGTGTCATTACAGTAGGACAGTACACACGCAAAATTGTTTCAGATTTCATATTCGCATGTACGTTATCGCATGACATTAAATGTAGGTACAATATATCATAAAAAAACTTGATGGATGACATTAAATGGTTGCATGCCTAACTAGCCCATAACACGAATATTCCATGACACTCTACTCAAATATCCATGTAGGTACCTAAAAAACTAATTTTGAAGTCTAAGTACTTAGAGCTAATAAAACAAATTTGGTAAAGCTACATAAGATAAGCAATAATAATAATTTAAATAATAGTAGTCAAAGAATGTGATTAGTGAATAAAATTGCGGAAGTAAACGCGATCAAAGCTTTGAGTTCCTCTAAATTCGTGGAGACGAGTTGCTATATAGGAGACGAGTTGCCTTGCGCGTCCAGTATAATAACGCCTTCAGGGCATTGTTACGGCTCCCGCGCTTTTGCAGCGCCTCTGCTATGTTTGCCCACGCGGAGGTAGACAGCTTTAGCGCTATCCTGCGCAAGAAGGCGGGCTCACTGCTGAGCAGAGTGCGCGGGAGCAGTAACAGCGTCCTGAAGGAGATCGCCGAGAGTGGAGACTGTCCGCTGATCGGTCATTTAATTAAGGTAACGAAATCGTTATTAGAATTTAAGTACTAACAATAGTTTTAAGTATTTTACTAACACAAATGGATCTTGGTTGTCTGAAAATAAACAGTTTTATTTTTTATTTATATAGTTTATCGGGCGACGCGAGCGCAGGCGCGGACCCACTACGGCGTTATATCGCGAATTAAATGCCGGCACTAATTTACGACATCGTCATCACCGCAGGCTACGTGAGAATTAGTCTTCCTTACCTTATACTGCAAAGCCAAACACCCACGTACGAGTCTCAGTCTGAATTGTGCCATCAAGACCATCTACATACCAACAACCAGGACTCAATGAATATGTATATATAATTCTCCTTTAAAATTAAAACCAAAAGATTTATTGCAAGAAAAGTCATACAAATTCAAAACTAAATCAGCAACTCTATTTGGTAACGGTATAAGCGATACAAGATCGCACCATGCTTCGTTTCTATGTGAAATTACTTTAAAAAATATAAAAATATCTATTTTGTGTAATAGTCTCGTTATTTGACCATCAAATTAATCAGATCGCAATTCGTGCTCAGCGAGTCTGCTGATATCGTACAATGTAGCAATTATAATGAACTCATTAGCACGTTCCGGTCACTCGAAGCGGCTAATCAGTGGGTGAGCAGAGAGGTGCGCGAGCGCCGACACGACACAAGAAACGGTACCGTACCGGTCGCGCTCTGAATCTCATCCGGCAAAAAGTACCGGACAAAGGAGCCGATGACTCGCTACAGTCACGGTGTGGTTACGTGACAACCAACAACCAATCGCCGGAGAAAAGATAGAGAGAATCTCTCATTAACGCGCCACTGAAAGCCTGTTTTTCATCAACACAGACGGATCGAAAAGATAAGCAAGGGGAAGAAGACTGAAATAGATTGAATAAACATTCTGTTAGATTTAGTAAACTTTACTTTCTCCGTTATGAAGTAAACTTAGAAATACTGGAAATAAATCTCTATGAATACTTATTTGTTTGTGCAGCTTGGCTTATTCGTCAAACTATTGTTTCATGCGTCTTAAAATAATGTCCCAGTTTCAATACATATAGCACTTTACTCGTCACTGCCAGACTCATCTGCATCTAAAATTCAATAAACGTCGTCGTGAAACCAGATCTTAATACGGATATGCAAAAATTACAGATCTTTCTATGGGGCAATGTAAAATGCAAACGAAATCGCCGATTGTATGATACAGAACCCATTGTTTGTAAACGAGACGATATGAATTGCTTAACATTTTCGCGACGCGACGGCAAAAAGTAGGTGTGCATCCGAGTGGCGAACAAGCGAGGCGCCGCGCCGGCCGCCGCCGCCGCCGGCGCATGGAACGAATCGCCCGACGACCACAACGGAAGTGAACAAGACAATCATCGATTACAAGGCTCCTGTTCTAATAGGAAAGTGTAAAATAATTATATCTGATCACCTCCGACGGACGTTCATAACGTATTATTTACTCGAGATGATTATTAATTTAAATTACCAATTGCATGAGATTAGATGTTGCTTATACTAGAGTAAAAACTGCTCTTAGTCTCAATGAATATACTGAAATGCTTGTTCGCGATTTCTCATCCGCTTGCGTGTAGGACGTGTCGTATCAAGTGAAGCAACGAGAAGAAAAAAATGTGAGAAAATCTTGTGGCTGACCATGCGACGACGACGGTACAACATAGCTGCGTGTCGAGCCATCCTCCGATTTGCGGCAATTATCAATGAGGTCCGTGTCGTGCGTAAATGTGTCGCACGGTCACGCGTGCTCGGAAACTTCTAATTACACCCTTCGAGGAACGAAGTTCTACCATCTTTGCTTGCATTTTGTCGCCTTTTGGGTTGTCATTGTCATTGCGTTGTTTGAATAGAAAAGCACGTTAGAAACTTGCAATTTTAAATGACCATTGCAATCTCCTACAAAAAAAATGTGATAAAGTAAAATGACGAGTACTATTGATATTTTACGGATATATTTTATAAAATAAGATCATCAAACCGGTAATCGTCTGCATAGGACGTATCTGCTTAATATCGAGTGGTTGCGACGTGTCCCGGTAGGAGTGACAGATGTCCGCTGAATCCAGCGGTTTCTGCTGGCAGCCCACTCTGATTAATTACTTGGCAACAGGATGCAACCCCAGTTAAGTACCGCCTCGTAAATTTTGCGCGTAATGTATTTAAACCAACTGTATTTAAATACTGCTTACTATATTAATTTCTAATAAATAATCGCTCAGACAGTATCATTTTTACTTTTAAAAAAGAAATTACTTTGAAAAGTAGGAACGTCGTATTTATATCGTGGTTAGTCTTTCGAGTTCGAGTACTCAAAAGTTTTATGTTTTATGTCAAAATAGAGCTTTGTTATCGACCGCTTTCTATATGGTAATATCTAGTAAGGCTCATGCAAAGGGTTCGTGGTTTTTACAGCATTTTTCAGCAATCGTGATAAGCGGGCCAGGCACGGCGGGCCTCCTTGGCGACACCCCGTTTTGTCAATATTAAGGACTGTCAAATTTGATGCATGCAACAGTACAACACATGAACACAATCTACATACGTGAAACTTCATGAGGCTTTTAAGATACTGTAATGAAAAATCTTACTTTAGCAAGCAACACGGCACCTTCTCGCCTAAGGAACGATCAAGAGCTTCAGTGGAACTCGTGCAACTTAATCCGTATAAAAAACAAAGTAATAGTTTTGTAATTTTTTGTATAGTGTTAAAATCAATCGGCTACGGCTACAGCAGATAAAAACGTGCCAATAATTGCAAAAGTGGCATTTTGTCGCGGCCAAAACTTTTGCTTTCATTGTTGAACTAATTTTTCTCGGTTTTGTCACTTGTTATACAAGCTATTACGTCGCGTCGTCAAGTACTGTAGAAAGCTTTTTACTCAGCGTAATATTAGAAATAAAATACAGCGTTCTCGGAACTGACTACACTGTTAAATTATTGACTGAGAACAGCACAAGAACTCCTTATCAAACATTAGAAATTTAAAAAAAGTACTGACAAGTTATGTTACAACTTTTTTTAAATTTTGTTAGTTCATGAGTTTTGCAAAGACACTGAAAGAAGACACAAATATTCATTATAATTCTTATTATTTTAATTTACGAGTTCCTGTGTGTATAGAAAACATTAAGTTTATTTTTAAACCCTATTATGAAGTTACATGAGTGGTAGGTAGCTCCGTACATGAATTTTATACAAGTATCCATTTAAGGCACACGTCGAACACATCTGGCGCACACTTGTGTTGGCGCGTGGTGAATGCTAATTTTAATCAACTTTTTCAAGCCTTTAGCAACATTCATTATCTGTACTAATATTAAAGAGGTAAAGTTTTTAAGTTTGTGAGATTGTTAGTTTGTTAGTACCTTATGAAGTAATCTTTGGAACTACTGAACCGATTTTAAAAATTCTTTCACCAATAGAAAGCTCTCTTATCAGAGGGTGACATAGAAATGTATTTCTGAGCAGAAAAAGACAAGTAAAGTAAGTAATGGAACAAATACAAAATGGAATTTTGTTTCCCTTATTGTGTTATTGTTTTTTTTTCCTTGGAACCAAAGTCCAGAAAACGCAAGGCAGATGAAAATTATCTTGTCACAAATAAAACCAACAAAAACTCGGTGCAAATTTTTTTTTCACACGTCACACAATAAAGTGTATTAGATAGGTAAGTACTACATTGAAAAAACATTTAAATAAAAATCAAATAGAACCAAACTAGAAACAAATGGGTCTCCCAACAACAAATATTATAAAATGTGTTGAAATCAAATTAAGATAATCGCTAAACCTCTAGTGCAATCTAGACTGTCACATTTTTATATCAGGTCTACGAGAACATTAACTGATATCGCGGGCTTCCGTCCAGCAAGTGCGTATTTGATTGCCCGCGCTCCAGCTCCATCCTATGCGCTTTCCCGATGCGCGTTACATGTCGCCACTATAATTAGAACCCAATAACACCGTGTGTCTAGTCCCGGCTATTTCCAACAGTGTTGACGACCTCGCACACATGGCACTTTACTCTTCCGCTCTTCAACACAACCCTGTCTAATCTGTTCATCTTCAGGCTACGATTATTAAACACAACTTTCCGACTGAGATAGGCATCTCACAGCTTTATTATGAGAATTTAACCTTTGCTAAAAACAATCTTTAAATCGAAAACACTCTAATACACAAACTCTTACTGACCGACGTAACCTCAACGCTTTCTAAGAAAACTCTAATTCATCAAGCTACAAAAAACGAAGACGGAATCAGTAAACCACAGTGAAAAAATTTTGAAACCACTGACAGGTAACCTGACGACCTCGCTTGTAAACTTAAAACTTTCACATCATTTGACGACTTTACAATAGTACACCGAATCAGGCTTTTTCCGCAAAGAAAGATATGTAATACTGAGGAACGTGTCGTAAGATTCGTGGTAAGTACCGTTGAGAAATTGAAAGAGCATAATTTGATGTAACTGTCAAATTCACGTCTTAATTGTAATGCTATTCATCATACGTTACCTTGCCTTCGCCTCTCGTTGAGATTTCACTCCGTCAAAGCATCAAAATCTTGTGGACATGTGAATCAACAACGTCTGTGTGAACGTGATCGTCTCATCAGCAACAAACAATCACGGAATTGACATTTAACTCTATCTGTATCGTGATTCTCAAGAATATACCGTTCCCAGGCCATATGAATAACAGTTTTACACAACAATGACAGTTAAAGATGTCAATTAACCTAGTGATTCAGTAACAGATCGGCGAGGAGGCAGATTTATATTAGATATTTGCCTATTAAGTTACCAACTCACAAATTAGCCGTACCGAATTGATACAATTCAGGCGATAAGATTAAAGAGCTACACAGGCGGAAGAATCCGGCTGCAGTATTCCGATGCAAACCGCAATTACAAGCATATTGGCTCGATTGGATATAATAGACGGATAGTCTTTAACTAATCAACGGTTTCTCGACTACTCGAACGGAATTTTCACACTTAATTATTTTACTTTTATGTGACATGAAACTATGTGAAGAACGTTGTAATTAAGATGTTAGGGAAAATGGTGCATCTATGCGTCTAAGTAAAACATGTTAAGTGCGACAATTTTTTTAGTTAATATTCCCGTTGTTTATTCAGGTCGTTGCTAAATTCAAACTTCGTTATAGCTAGCACTGACTTCCATCGTGGTTTTGTAAAAATTATCGTCGTGATCTGGCAGTCCGATCAATTAGAAGCGAAAGCGAATCTACAAGTCTCCCACAGTAAAAATTATTAACAAAGCACGTATCATAAATCTATTCAGCCGTCTGTGCTTACTATTAGCTGTGTAACTAATGGGTCTCTGTCAGCACTCGAGATCTATCACTCATAGGAGGCATGATGTCGACAACATTTTATCTGCTTCCATTGGGACCACTCAATTTCAGCTCCAAATGGAAACTTAAAAGATTTTCTTCAAATATAGAAAATTGTTTTTTGTAACAAATGTTACAACATCGTAAGTGTAGGGAAAAGTTGTGTTACGTTAAACAAGGTTTTTTTTGCCTCTTCTAGCGTGAGCTTGTGTTTTGAAACCACTCATTGCAACTCGCTGGACGATCGTGAAACAATTAATTATGGCATCGGTTCCCGCGATTGCGAGAGCGTCCCTTTTGCTCCTTTCACCTCTGTTGCATCCGTGGCATGTTAGTGGCCAGTGGAGCATGGTCCCTCGTTACAATTAGGTACCTAGATTGTGTACTTTGAATATTAAACACGTTGTTTAAAATCAACGTAAAAAGTTTATACCTAGATACCATTATTATTTTTCGTGACTTATGAATAAATGAAATTCAAAACCTTATTAAAAGCTCTTATTTAAAAACCTTTACATTTATGATTTCATTTATATTTCTACGTCATTTTTTTTAAATATGTTAAAACTTATTACTTAGCTACTCCCTCTACTGTGACTCAGGGTGGGCTTAAAATCAGCTCATATCTTTTCCACCCCACCTCTAAATTTTGTATTGCTATTGTGTATTATTTGTGTGTGGAATAAAGATTCTGTATTTCTGTAATTCCACTTGACACCGAATGATAATGTTAATAATGTTAAAGTTAATACGAGTAATAATAAAGTATTTTATTGTCTTTACAAAGGTTTAATAAACTTAACATTTTCTCTTTATAAGTAAAGGAAAAGAAGACAGCCTTTGCAAGAGACAAAAAAAAAATTCACATAAATAAAATGTAATCAAATGAAAAGGTTTTTGAAAATGTAAATAACGGTGTGAATGTGGATTCTGATAACACCAAAAGCAAACTTTTCAATTGATCAAAAAAGGCATCGGGTAATACTATATAGGTAGAGTTAAGTGAATACAGAATGCTCTCTTCGGTTTGGCATGAGCATGTCCACAATTTATTTTAATGGGCCTCATCGCCATTGTCGTCGCTCCGTAGAGCTTGTGTTTTCTCACGGTTTACACCAGTCTCGACTTATCGGCAGCGTATCATCATTTTCCGCCAATCTCCACTGACGTGCAACTTGACGCGACGCTTGGATTGATGGAAAAACAAACACGCTTTCTACCAAAATCTTTGTATCTATGTTGTGTGCCTAGGCTATTTAAATGCCCTTAAATAATAGGTCTTTACCTATGAAATTGCCGATTTTTTCTCAAGCTTTATTTTATTCAAAATTTCTTTGATTGAACAGCTATTACTCAAATTGTTTTTTATTTAAAACCTTTGGCCATATAACGGAGATATTGAGTCAAATTAATACATATTTCTTAAGATTTATTTTCTGAAAAAGAAGCTCAAATATAGCTCGTTTCATCCGTTGCCCGTTTCATTGCTTATTTTTGCTGTGCCGTTTTTACAGTTACAACTTTCAATAAAGTAAGTATGATGAAAATTAGCTTAATGTTGTCCAAACCTTCCCACAAAACTTCGCTAAATTTGGATTTCGCATTTCCGAGAAAAATCTAAAAACGTTAGTATGGAAAATTTAGTTTTCCAAAAATATTGTTTGAAAAACGGCAATTTCATAGGTAAAGACCTAATATAAGATAGAGTTAGAACGGAGGTATGCAAAAAGGCGGGTACGCCGCCGCCGGTTCTGTATTTTATATATAAAATATTAAAATATTATATATAAAATATTATATATAAAATATTATATATATAGGCATACATCACCTAATTAAGTGATTAACATAGCTGGTCATAGTTTGCCATTATGATGTTTGAGTTTCAATCAAAGAATTGTAAACCACTAACTTATCCTTCGAAAGTTGATTTGCACAAAATCTCTGTTAATGTCCCGTCAAAACGGTTCTTTTTTTACTTTAAACTTATGTTAGATGTTACATAGTAGAGTTAATACTTATATACGTTGGACATTAGTCATAGCCCCGTGAGAATCACGTCCATTTGCACCGCGTGCACATCACGCCTGCGCCTGCGTTGGCCACATCAAATCGACGGATACGGTGACAGTTATACTGCTAATGTATTTCCGTCTTTCCTAAACAATTTTCACGAGAAACATTTGCTAAAATTATGTTCCTTTGTCACTTTGGCACCAATAGAATACTTATATGTAAACTTTTATACGTAGAATTGACGTTAAGTTACTCCTATTAGAAAGTGTTCCCAGCATTCTATAATCAATCAATCTAGAAGGACTTCAAGCTTTCTCTAATAAATCGTATAATTTTCTGAAATAAACCTCTCCACGTAACTCGGAGTGTCGCTACGAGAAGATAAGCGTTTTAATTAACTTTTCGTAATTTATATCTTTATTAGAAGCCGGGCTAATGGTGGAACGTGATTGCCAATAATCGGAGCGAACGACTACCGATCACGATTACTAAGGAGACGTACGCGAACCAAACGTTCATTGCGATATCTTGGTTGAAACGTTACGCTGCTTGTCAGAGGATTACATCGCCAACTGCAGACGAGCCGGTTCGCAATTAGAAGGATACTATCAATTTATCATCGTTGAACAGCGCGCAGGCGGCGACTACTGCTGGCATCGACCCTACGCGTTCTGCCGGGAGTCTTCGGCTGGCACACGCTTTTGTCAGATAATGTTGAGTCGGAGTTGCCTCTGTCTGCACTACACCCACTCTAATTGAACGTCGGATGCGATAACAACCGATACCGACATTCACAAAACTTCGATCACTTTGTTTTATAAATAATCGTTATAAACCACTACATTGTTCTTGCACGATAATATTCAAATTGTGCACCTTTCAAATCCACGCCACATAATCTTTATAATGAGTAAATACTTCTTTTGCCACCTTTTTCTTTTGAGAAGTACTAAGTAAGGGCAGCCAATTTTAACGTGGCACTTAGGGAAATATTTTAACTTCTTAACAGTTTTCCGATATTTTTTTGCTGTATATTAGGGCGATTTTAGTATCATGTCGCCACTCGCTAAAATTGTAGTATGGTTTTGCGTTGCCTCTAATTGCGCCGAATGTTTCTCAATGCTCTGACTAATACTTAAATACCATTAATAAGACAGACCAGCCTATGTTGGTAATATTAATTTTTGTAAATTGTCGAGTTAAGTACACGATGAAGTTGCTCATGATTACGGTGATTGAACCAAATCGTGAGATTCAATTTACAAATTTTGTGATGAGTTTCTGATGCACATTGCGTTCCCTTGCATGCTCATAAAACACGAACATCAGTTTTTCTTATGTCGTAGCTCGAATCCCTTGACAAGCACCCATAAAACTACCTAAAACTTTAATTAACAAAAGTAAACGCCAACAAACTTAAATAAAATCATATGCGCTTCCTTGTATTGACATTGAACATGTATAAATGCGTCAATGGCGGGTGATAATCGGCCAGGAAGGATATTCGATAGTGGCAACATATTATATGCGTAATACAGGAGTTTCCTGTACAAGTGGCTCCGATTTACGGTCTACTCTTCTAAAACAAACATTTTAACAGTGTTACAGGAAATTTAAAAAAATCTGCTGCGGCTATTCCAGGCCTTTAAGCCGGAATACTAAACACTAAATTTACGCTTCAACCACCATAAAACATTTACATATACAAACAGGAAATTATTGTAATTAAATAGAATTAATCACTAAATTATATTGTTGGCACATTGCACTTAAACAGCGAGATTAAGAATGTAGAAAACGCATAAGTATATAAAAACAATAACAATAGGTCCAACGATGAGTTTTCTTTTACAGCAACACAATTTGCAAATACCTGAATCAATTCGTTTCCAAAGGCGCGAGAGGGGTTTATCAAAGGATTTCTAAGCCAACAATTACGAGTATAATAGTGCCAAGGCGTACCATGTAAACATTCAGAACACAGATGAGTACGTGCAATACAATCGCGATTCTTTCACAGGTCAATAGGCCAAACAATCAGAAAGGGCGTCCAAATATTGACCTCAATTCTTGTCGGGCACCCACTAAACCAACACTTACGACCTATAAAGGAGTCCGTTACTTCATGTAAAGGATGCAATTCATACGTGACCGAATTGACTAACTGTATTCCAAGCTATTAAATATTGAAAACAACGCACTACCATACTATGACGGGTTGATATTCCCAACGGGAGGTTATTTAACGGTTAGAAAGTGCTGCGTTATGGAACGATGCAAATAATGCGCAAGGAGGAATCTTTATGGGATTGCGCTCAAGTATGACTTCAACTAACGTGTAGCTTCGCTTGAAGTTTGTAAGCTGAATACAAATACATATTGCAGTTAGTAAACGTATATTATTATTTTCTAAATTATTCTTTACTCTTTGATTAAAATCCATATCTACGGAATCTGTTGTCATGCCCACAGGGTCAACCACTACTATCATGTTTTGTTGTGAAAAGAAATTAAAGATAATAAGTCATAGCTTTGAAAAAATATAAAAGCTTCTGAATTCCTTTATAGCCTGCGCTGAAAATCAAGTCCCGGTATGCAGAATGTCGAATTGCCGATCCTGGAAAACTTACCAAAATAAAATGTACCTGTTCCCATGATTCCCGGTTATTGATTATATGCTTACCTGAAAAAAGATAAAATGAAATATGAAAAAAACGCACATTATTCTAATTAAAAAACATGGTGCGCTAAGCCAGATATCACGCTGTGAACAACTCAATAAATTAAAAATTTTCTCATTTGAGTCATCAAAGTTATAATTTCCTTAGCAGTACCAACACGAGAAAAGAACTATACGAACGGTAAGTATTACCTAGATAATGAAAATGTTTGGGTATTTTGCAGCTACATTGTTTTAGAAACAATACAATTTAGCTGATAAGTACAAGTAGGAATGTAATAAATTAAATAGAACTTTTATCCTGTGTAAATCATAACAAGCAAAGAGTGCAAAGAGAAAAAAACTTTTATGTCATCTTTATACATAAAAGACAGTAGATACTTATTGGATACTAAAAACTCCTAAAGGAACGTTACGGTTACAAACAATTGAGTTATTCTTTGACTTCATGGAATAGCTGTATACACTGACGATGACCAGTTTCAAAGGACACAGGAGTCTCAGATTCGTATTACAGAACGCGAATCAAGACTCTGATCTATTCATAAGTAGCAGTCGTCTTTTTCATTTTGATAGTGAGAGAAAGAGACAATCAATACGTAAGTATAGATGAAGACTTGAGTCTCCTTCTGTAATACGGGCCCTAGATTCGATTTTTAAAACTTGTAAAAGTATTAACTGTGAGAAGAGGAGTCCAGACTGTTCCACATCCCAATTAACGTCGTTTTAAATCAAGATCGAATTTGGAATGTTCGCTGTAAGACAATAGCTCGGTCCCAATACCCCCGAACAATGAGCGGAAGAGGCATGTACTTTCATTGATTAATGCCAGATCTGGCTTTGATTTAATACGATATTTGCTATAGTAATGGTCGTCTTCCGTCGAGATGTGTATCGCGAGGATTGTTTGACGGGCGCCTGTCTGCCCGTGCCCTAACAATACCACGATGAATGTAATTTGGGCTTTCACGCGTATGCATCCGACCATTCCAGCAAAAGGCACTTTAGCTCAGCAAATTGTGTGTTACAGAAATTAATAACAAGATATCATAGTTAACGTTCAAGAACGCAGTAAAATGAAAAAACTAAATTTTGAATTCGTAATTTAGATAGACATCAGCTTTGAAAGACGCATCATTTAAATTACAGAAATAGTAACTTCGTTTCTAACCGGTATTTTTTAAAAAAAGAAGAAGTTCTCAATAATGTTTTTAGTTTTTTAGTATTTTTAAGTATTTATAACTTGACCAAGTTTCGGATGATTTTCAAAATTCTTTTTTTGTTCATAGACTGAGATCCCAGAGCCGCCAGATCTTACTTATTTTCTCAGTAACCAAAAGTGAGGAAAAGAGTAGTGCTAATATGTACTATTAACATATGAATACCTTTTATCCTGGGCCGACGGCCAATTTTCAGCTACCAGGTTCTGAAGGTACTTCCAAAAATTACTCACTTGTCTGAAGTCTGGGTGCTGATGTTTTATAGAATATAATTAATTAAATATAAAAATTAATGATGAACACCGCCAGACACTCTCCGTCGGCTGTAATTTCTGCCAGACTCTTTACAGTTCACAAGTAAATTATGCGATTGTACTTACAATCTGAGATGTTATTTTTTTATATGATGTTCAGAGAACTATAACAATACTTTTTATAGCACCCAGACTTCAAGACAAGTGAGTAATTTTTGGAAGTACCTTCAGAACCTGGTAGCTGAAAATAGGCCGTCGGCCCAGGCTAGCAGGTATTCATATGTTAATAGTACATATTAGCACTACTCTGTCCTACACTTTTGGCTACTGAGAAAATAAGGTCTGGCGGCCCTGGGATCTCGGTTTATCAGAAGAGATCTCATATATCGATTTTCGAAACTAATTTAGTGCTTTTTGAAAAAATAATAAATACAAAAAACACAACACATAATATTTGATTGCTGTTTTGGTATGTGGCTAATCTGCTGATAGGCAGTTGGATTGAAGTCGGTTGATCCTTACGATTATAACGTGGATAATTATCTACAGTAATATTATAAAGAAGAATGATTTGTGTTTTTGTGTTTGTTACGAATAACCTCAAAAACTACTGGACCAATTTCAAAAACCGGCCAAGTGCGAGTCGGACTCGCGCACGAAGGGTTCCGTACCATTATCTATAAAAACGACAAAAAAATCACGTTTGTTGTATAGGAGCCCCCTTAAATATTTATTTTATTCTGTTTCCTAGATTTTTTTTATTATAGTGGCAATACAAATACATCATCTGTGAAAATTTCAACTGTCTAACTATCACGGTTCATGAGATACAGCCTCGGACAGACTTATCTATAAAAACGGTAAAAAAATCACGTTTGTTGTGTGAGAGCCCCCTTAAATATTTATTTTATTCTATTTTTTAGTAGTTGTTGTTATAGCGGCAAAAGGAATACAACATCTGTGAAAATTTCAACTGTCTAGCTACCACGGTTCACTGGTGACAGAAGGACGGACAGCGGAGCCTTAGTAATAGGGTTTTACCCTTTGGGTACGGAACCCTAAAAATTCTTTCACCATTAGAATGCTTATGAGTAACAAAGGCTACTAGGTACATAGTTTCCACGGGAACGAAGTCCCGGGTGGACAGCTAGTTTTTTAATAAAAAGAAATGTTGATACCGTATAACAAGATGACTACAAGTTGTTATACCGCAGTTTTTAACCAGTTTCTATTGAGCGTACGATATTAGCAGGTATAAAGCATCTGCCATTAATATCGTTCGCTGTGGATCGTTTCCGAACGAGTGCAGACGACTCCATTCGACGAGCTTCATTTATTTGCGTCGAACAATTACAATTAACAGTTAATTCGACATAATTCTACTTCTCGACCCACATTTAAAAAAGAAAGAGACGCCTTTACATTCAGGTCAAGCGCTCTTAGCCCAGTGGTGCTCGGAAATCTAAAGCGATCAGTGAGGTTAAGCAACGTACCTACTATAGTGGCAGGGCACCTGATGGGTGACCATGACCAGAGTGGATATTGTCACGAGCGTTTCCGTGATTCGGAGGGATCGTTAATAATAAATAATAATAAAATCATTTATTGTCAGGCTTCTAAGGCCCATAGATAAATACCTTACAGGCTCACATAAAATAAAATAAAGTAAAATAAAATAAAACTAACACTATTTCCAGGGTGTTTTCCGGGGGTGTCTGCAATCGGGAATCTCCCTCGGGAACGGCGGAACACCACGCCCTCCGGCCAAAAACTCTCCTTCATGACTGTCTCAAGCATGAACTTCGGGAACCGCACCACAAGCTTAAGCTTTCGGTCCCGGCTGTTGTCGATTGAATACAGTCGTTAAACCAAATCAGTTGCCAGTTGGCGGTTTGAATACCCTCACACCAAGATTAGTCAAGTTCGCCACATATTGATTATACCTACCCCACAAGGCAGGATCTTTCCTTTCTCATAAATCCATTCAGGTCAAGTTTTTTTAAAAAGGAAAGAATAAAATCTGACAAAAGCCTGTCTTATTTTGAGTGCCAATTACTAAGTATAAGTATATAACTAAGTAATAACTATATTTTACTGTATTCCTGATACAGATTGTACCAATACCCACGAAGACGCGCCCCACCAATTTTTAGATTCGTCACGAAAGTTGCCCTATTTATTATTTTTTTAAATGTCAAGAAAATCTCAGTGTGTTGTACTTTAAAGCCAGATAAATAAATGTCATTTATATTGTTTAGAATAGTAAGTTAATAGATTGAAAGATTGCAAGTTTTAAAAATGTGATCTAAAAATTGTTAGCTATTTAATGGGTTTTTTTTTCATTTTAGGCAAGATAAATTATATCTTGCCTAATAAAGTGTCTGATTTCATGAAAAAAGAACCAAGGAGAAACTAATACCAAATCTCTCAAATGATGCCGAGTAGTCTTGGATAAGGCAGATTTTCATAACACGGTTCGGAAAAATACCAACATCCAATTCAGACAAATTTCAAATGCAGACTTGGCTGAATGAAAAAAATATCAAAAAAAAAATCACCCGAATTGAGAACCTCCTCCTTTTTTTGAAGTCGGTTAAAAACCAGAACTTCATGACCTAATACTAAAAAAGAAACAAAACTGCAGCAAGTACAAAGTTGACGATTTATTAAAAAACATGGATTCACAGTACTTCCGTTGCCTCCTTATCATCCGACTTAACCCCGATCGAAAACATTTGGGGTGTTTTAAAAAATGAGCTTGCTGGCCACAATATCAATTAAAATTATATTTCAATGATGCCCATTTTAAATCAAGCTTTTAATAGAATGTACATATAAAGATGTGTAGGCCAATACCTGTCAGTATGTGGAAAAAATAGAAGACGAATACATGAGACACTGTGATCTTGATTTTATAAATGTTGGTCATACATCACTCCGAATCAGACATTTCTGAAACGAGTGATTGCTGACAGTTTAAAAGATTGTGATTTCTAAATAGTTCTGTAAAACTTTTTCACGTAGGTATTTCATTTATGTTTATAATTACACCCTATTATAAAAATACTAATATAATCGTATAGTCACTAACCGCACCTAATTAATAAAAATAAAAATAAGTAGAGTATATTTTCCTTTGACTTTAACGCTCTCGCCTGATTAGTCTATATTGTAGTGTGCGCGAGCACTCATAGGTAAATTAGTGTGTACCGATAACACTCAAACATTAGCGGAAGCATGCACACATATTATTATACAAAGCATAAACGATTAGGACGAATGGTGGGGCGCGTCTTCGTGGATGGCACTATCTGTACGTAATTCTTACTGTACGTTCTTAAGATTCAGAGTAACTGTTAACGTTATGATATCATTTTTAATAATAAAAACTTATATAATGCATGTTACTTATCAAAAACAATATAATACTCCAATTCTAATTTAGTTTGTAACTACAGTATGATACTGATTTAACGGATTTGAAAATTCTCACGCATAATGTAGTGTGGATGTGGGCGGTGTTTTAAGCTAAGACTTTCAGTTAAACAAACCCATTACGTAGAGGAGCAATAGGGGGTGCGGTGCGGTGGTGAGAGGGCAGGGGCGGCTTCATTCATACTCAAGACTCAATGGGGCCATAAATGCAAACTGCAGGCTGCACCGTTCGTGAAACCCTCCCGCCTCCGCTTAGCACGTAGAAACAAAAGCGTTCCACATACGGAAAACACGCACGTTTCCAACAGACGTCATTGTACTATTGCTAACCACTTCTCTTACTCACCTATATACCTCTCCTTACAGCCTATGAGAACAAGATAAAATTACACCGTAATGTGCCATTCCTCACTCCAACCACATACAAACAGAACATTACAGTTTCTAATTAGTTCGACAGCGCTTTCTCCGACTAACCTTTGATATAAAAGTGTTAGAATTCTAGAATCAGTAGAAAGTCGTAAACATAGTAATGGCTACAAAAGTAATGGTTTTCGACACTACCTAGAGAAAATTGCGTTCAATTACACACTATAAGCGGCTGGTCTGGAATCTTCCGAGTGCGGTGCTGCATTACGGTCAATAAAGCCAGCCTATGCCGGACCACAGCCTACGTCGAGAGCTTTACTTCATGCGCAGGCGTACAGAATTATCCAAACGCCAGATTACCTACTTTGAGGCCATAACTTTGTATCATCGCAATGCCTTAACTCAGTGATTAAGCCACTAAGTACTGAGGGATAAGCAGTTCTGTAAAAACGTACAAGTTTGAATTCTCTATAGGCATTTATTTGTACACTAGCTTTCTGTCCGGGTCTTCTTTCCCGTAGGAATTTAGGTAAATTATGTAAGTAGCTTATATGTTATCCTGACGTCTAAGCTGTATTACTGCAAATTTCATCAAAATCCATACAGTAGTTTTTGTGTGATTGAGTAATAAACATCCTAACTCAACATCGTCTATAATTTAACATTCAATAATAGGGAATAGTATGGATTTTTTTAGCATTATATTCCTCCTGTTGACAAATCTACATACAGATAACATCAAAACCCGGATAATCAAATTCAATAGAAGAGAAACGAAGCAAAAACATAGGATATCACTTTTTGAATGAAGTAGCAACATCTTTCAGGAATTTATAGCGACTTGTCGTATTTTTATAGTGGTATTAAAGATAGGTAATTCAAGTTCTCAAAGAAGGGAGGCTGTGCAACCCGTAGGCGGTCGCTAGCATTATAATAACCTGGAATAAAACTTCATTGAAGCTTTAATAGCCACTAGTGTAGGCGTGTAAAGCGTTTACATGAGGTGGAGGGAGGCTACGGTTGACCGACAATTATGGACCATCCCGCGACCACACAGTTTCACCGTTTATTGGTTAATTCCTCGCTCTGCCCATTTCTCTGCATTGAAAACGTCTCATTAGCTACAATCAAAGCAATTTGTTGTCATACTCGTATACAAGTGCCTACACCGCGTATAACGTTAATAGCCCAACGGAACTAATTTGAAAATGAAACTTCCCTATTTACTTTCATCTTTTGTTATTACTTTATGACACAGTTTCCGTTTTTAATTAATTAAAGTTTTATTGGTGTGATGATAATGTTGTGTCGTCACGGAATATTGATTTAAATACTTAGTTTAATACCCTGTTTATGCTCCGGTCACACGTAATAAATTGCGTTTAAACTCGTTAAAAAGAGAGACTACATAACAAGTGTCAAAATTGGAAAGCCAGACTCTTAACGAAGACTTAATTTATGTTAAAAATGTATTAAAACCTTCACTAAGTAAATAAAATGATGTGAATACGATAACTTTGAAAATACATCACATCATAGTACATGTTTCTACATAAAAGCTACCATTTTTTAGTACATAGAGTACAAAATAATAAATGTAAAATAGGTGCGTTAAATTAACCGTATTAATTAGCATTATAATACAAATCCATGATCTCTCACCATTATGTGGATAGTAAAATTAACAGCTAATCACAAATATTGTTAAAACTTATATTGTAATTACACACTTGAAGTAATAGTGATATGCAATTACTCATTACATGTAATTACTAGCTATGAACATGTAGACATAGATATAGGCAATTAAATCTTGACTTTGATTAATCAGTAAAAAGAGAAACAAGCAAATTCTTTTCTTTACTTCAACTCGCCTCAAACAACAGAGAGACGATTTAATGACTCGTCATATCGGATTTCATAGTCGAGCTACTGAGAAAGTGACGACGTGAAAAAAACCACAGCATCTCAATTGGCAATCTATGACAAAGCAGAAACGAATAAAGTAGACGCCTAGAGTGATGGATTTATTATTAAGAATTTCTAAAATATCAATTGTAAACTTCCACTTATTAACACTATTTTCATGTAGGGAGAAAGTCAGCTTCGATTGCTCGTAAAGACTGACTTAGCATTATAAAGCTAAATTTTTAGTAAGTAGGTACATATCATTCGATCGGTTTTGTCAACCCACGACAAAAAAGAGGGGTGTTATAAGTTTGACGTGTGTATTTGACTATGTCTCTATGTATCTGTTTGTCTGTCTGTGGCATCGTAGTCGTAGTACTCGGGCAGAGTTAGGTTTTGCGTCAAGGAAATTAAACATTTTTTTTTCTATAGATCTTTGCAGCAAAAACTGAAAAATGGTCCTCTTTGTGATCAACGTTTTAGGGAATTGCACTCACTTAAACTCTATGAAACTTTGACATATTATAGAAAGAGATTAGGGAAAGAGAATAAGAGATTTCAAAAGTCTCTACGTAGTCTACAAAATCTTTTAGGGCCATTTTACGAGAGGATCATTTTTCAGTTTTTGCTGCGGTTTGCAAAACGTTTAATTGCGATCGAGCTAAAATTTGGTACCGATATTAGACGTTGTAATATCCACCTCCAGTCCAATTTTCAGTTATTTATATAATATACAACGAAAGTTATTGAATTTCGAAAAAATGGCCATAAAACGCGGTTTTTTGCAGATTGCGCAAAACTACCAAACCAAAATGAACGGATTTCTATGCGGTTTCTTTTTATTTGAAAGCTGACGTGATCAAGATGGTTTTTAACCCCTGAGAGAAAAGGGGGAGTTATAAGTTTGACGTGTCTATCTGTATGTCTGTGCATCTGTTTGTCTGTCTGTGGCATCGTAGCTTCTAAGCGAATGGACCGATTTCGATGCAGTTTTTTTTGTTTGAAAGTTGAGATGTAATCGAGATGGTTCTTACCTGATGGATCTTAGGCCGTTTGACATTTTAAGCTGGTTTTAAACATAGTCTATGTTATTTTTTGTCCTCTAAATTTCGGGGGTCATTACAATTTTTTTAATTTATAGTTAATACAGCTGTGATTAAATGGCAAAAAAGATGTAGAAATGAATACATTTAAAGATCGTATTAAGTTGGAAACTGACACGCGCGCGCGCGTAAAACGATATCTTGCATAAATGTACAAGTAATGTGAGACTAAGACAATAGGTACATCAAAAATAATAAATACTTACAATACAAATAAAAAAGTTACGTATTCTCATGTAAGATATATTATAACGTAACATATTGAATGTGATTTTCTAAGCATCATTGATTTCGAATTACTTTTAACGGATATGGAATGGAATAAACAAAGAATGAGAAAGTCCACACGTCCACACAGTTTTCATTGTGATTAATGAGATGTTTCTTGAGAGTACAGAGGCCAGCATATCAGATTACCCCAGTTGAAAATTCGTTCTTATTGTAACAGTATATGGTGCACGCACATATGCGACTACTTTATCTACTGGTCTCTGTAATGTTCATTTCGAGAGTTAATTTTAGTTTTACTTTCAATAAATCTGTTGATTAACTACTACCGAAAGAAAGCAAATCAAAATCACTAGGCGTAATGTATGTTATACAATGCAAATTAATTTCATTCTAACTATACAGGTTGAAAAAGAACCTACTAGCTTTATTGAAAATCCTGAACCAGTATCACTAACTGAACACTTTTTATTTATTTTTATTTATTTATTTTGGGGAGATTTTTTTTCCGAAACATAGACACCACTCGGGCGCACCCCCCAAGCGCTACCCGCACCCCTCGCGTGCCTGGTGTAGGAGTAATGTTTACGTTTAGGCAAAAAATGAATTATTCCCATGGAATTTTTTTTTTCATAAATGTGTTCTTTGAGTGATACTGGTTCAGGATTTTGAATATAGCTAGGAGGTTCTTTTTCACCCAGTATGTTGAGAGTTTCTCTGAAGTACAACTTAAAAAATGAGTTTGTTTATTTTCAAAACATAAAATAAACAAACATAAAATATATTTTAAACATAAAATATGTTTTAAACAGGTCGCATATATTTACGACCGCGACAAGTTCCGTAGATCGTATTATGTACTCGTACTTACTTTAAATCGTGTATTATTACTAGCGGATTACGTTTCGCTATGTTGACATTGATCTCGTCTTAGTAGGTATCGATGAAAACGAAATGGTATTCTATACGTAACGGGATTTTTACCGTACATGACGAGGTAATACTATACGTTGTCCAACATTGACGCTAATCTCGTTTTCACTTACTTCTCTAAAAACTTTTGGTATTTTTAGAGTCAATAAAATACTCAGAAGTCATACAGAATACTTTTATTAGTTTTGAAACAAAAACCAACTTTAAAAAAGTTTTTATTGATGGGACGCAATCTTAAAACAATTAATATCGAAAACAAAGAACGAAGGCCACACGCTTTGCAGCCTATCGATGAATGATTGTCAATCAAAAGTTATGCGTACCGTGCCCCACACAACTGAAGATCCCGCTTCCTGTCTTATCTAACAACTTGACATAAACATGATACACGAACTGTACAGCTTTGCATTACTAACTGCTAGGAGGAAGATTGTTCGCGTCTATGTCATATCCTTTACAACGGCAGCCGAGCGCGACCAAGAAACTTTGCATAAGACGCGACGCCACGGACTAACTTATTCAATTCCATTAAGCATAATTACAAACTACATTCGATGTCGGATTATTAAATACAACCGTTTATCAAGCGTGCAAGATTAAATGAACCGATTTCACTAATACGACTGATCCATCTTAGAAAGTCAATAATAAAATTATGGACATTAAAGATTTTAAAGTCCGTTGATTGCTGTACAGTTAACTGTGTGACACACAAAGCGTTTTCCTTCAGTGCAATTCAACAGAACCATTGTTATTGTTAGTCAGCGACGGATTACTCATGGCGATGGCGGTTCTAAGAATACAAATAATTTGGAAGTTGGGTAATTGAACAATTGCCACCCATTATGCAATTAAACAATTTTCTTGTACACAAAAGACACATTGGTTAACGGAAGCGGTGCATGGAACCTTAATTTTAAGGTACCAATTAGAAGAAATTAGTTGAATCATGTTACTTTACGCAATGACGTAACACAGTTCTGATAATACCTTACTTGTAATTTTAAATGACTACAATCTCAAGCACTCCAAGCTCTGAATCTATTGCTTAAACCGTGCAACACGAAACCTTTTAATAATGCAAGCGTACTCAACTCTGGGTGGCCTGGTCGGTTTAAAGCGAATTCAATTTTCAAGATTAATTCGCCTCCACAGAACCAATACCTATTAATAGTTATACCAATGGAAATGAATTAATTTCCCATATCGGTTCTAAGGCAAAAACTGCAAAATCACCTAGATAATTTACCCAATATTTCTGTTACATGTACAACCGCCACGCAAATTACGTAATGTTTGCGGCATCTTCGGTAAACTGACAAATTAAAGACATTCTATGAGTTGTTATTGCAAGTATTGTACGACTGCTCAAATACTCGTATTACCTATTACACTAATCAATACCTTCCAGCATCAGGCAGTTTAACAGCATACTTAATAGCTTGTTTAGAATTATCGATGTCTTCGTAACTTCGTTCCTAATAAGCCTTGCCACAAGTTATAAACTTCTCCGGTCATATCTCTTCTAAAATGTAGCCAGGATCCTTTGCAAATAACTGTGGGTCCGTAAAGATGCGTGTGACCGGAAAATATATAGTTTGCGGTATTTGACAGTGGCTATGAGTAAGTACTGTGTGACCATAACTCAGTGGGGTAATAGCGTGGCTATCTTCGTGGAGCATCGGGTTCGTGCGAGGCGGGTGCGGGCGCGGGCGGGCGGGTGCGGGCGCGGGCGCACCTGTAAATTTAGACGTCTGGTGAACACGCGTCGGTCACTCACGACTGCAGCCCGTTATTCCCATTTACACCGACACGAACACTTTCCCTGACGAGCTGGGTTTGGCAACTCACCTAAGACATCTTTATGAACACCCTTGTAGCAACCACTTACACGGGGTATGAGTTTTACATCATTAGTCTTCAGGTTTTCCGTATCTTTAGCCTGGCAGATTACCATACTGACTCGTGCAATTTTCAGTATATTAGTAGTTTTTGTTCGAATTTGAAACTGTAAGCAATGAGTTTTAGTTTACATTTAAATTAACCACAACCGCTTGTTCCAATTCTGTAAACAGTAATTGCTGCTAGTGAATTCAACTCCCAGTAATCTTGTTTTAATTGTACATTTCGCAGTCATACGCATCCACATCCCGCTCTCCAGTGAGTTTAGCTGTCTACCTACCCCACACTGCACCGTAGACACTGTCTACGAATAAATACGCAATCGTATCAAAGTATCATGCTGAGTCAGCTCCTTTTAATTGGTACAGTAACTGTTTTCTTTGTTAGATTTTTTTTTTAATTTAAAGATTATTATTTAGCTGTAAGTCTTCTGTTTTATTTTGTTTATTTTCTATGTCAATTCAATAAGTGTTTCTATCTATCTAAAAATTTCTTCTCAATCCTTTATGAAAAAATAACTCTCGCAATGTTCCAAAACTTGTCAAATTGTATATTATTTTAAAATAATAACATAATATGTGGCGAGCGTTTGCTGCTGGTTAGCAACAGCAAACCGAGGGGTCTCGGTTGTGATTTTGTCATAAGAGTGGCTTTAACATAAAATTGCTTGTGATGATGATGACATAGTAGGGAGTGCATCGAGGATGGTTTCGCGCGATTCCGCGCACCCAGTGCACAAATTGTGCGCGTGCGGTGTTCTAACGGGCCGGCGATAATCGCACCGCGATAAAAAAACTCATCGCGAGCGCATAACGGATTGCGCGATGCGCTTCGCCTGTCATCGCGATCGCTCCAACTGCGCCAACCATAACCCTAACTAAAACTAAAATCCAAGATTCTAAAGATAACCATTAATATGAAACATCCCTGTACACCAACTTCCTGCACATATGCCTTTGCTTGCCAGTCGTAGATATTACCAGATTTAAAAGAAACCGTGTAAGATTAACGTTCCAAAAATATTTGGTAAGATTTACTACCGTTAACGTAACATTGAATAAAGTCTATTATTAACCTCGTAACATTAAAAGAAAACGTAGATAATGTATACGAATATCATAGTGTTATAGGTACTTACGTCGTTAACATTTTCATTACCCCTCTATTCATCATAAGTGTTGAAACTATATTAAAGTGTTTCTACTCGTTTAATGGGTTAACAGCTTAGAGTCGGCTTAACCATTTCTTTGTATGAAGAACTATATAAAAGGCCTTTTGTAGTTGTAGCGCGCTCGCGTTGTGATTAATGCTAGGAGAAAGCCCAGCCTCTTCATCATTTACATTTTTAAGTATCAAAACTCTATATGACCGCCACACTTTACATATCAAAACGATTCTATCGATTCTAAGTAAAAAAAATTCACGTTTTAATTCACGAATAAAAATACATTCGTCATAACTTTTGCGATAGATTTGTTTTCACCGTCGTTTATCATTTTGCGACAGTTTCCCATTTTACGAATATCACGAACCTACCATAATACAGTAATGCGGCAAGAACATCTGCTTATTTCTGTATAAATTTTGTAATCACACGCAACTGTCGACCTTGTTTTTTGACATACGTTTTTTTACATAAAATCCCTTACTCCTAAGGAACTTTTGCTTTTGATACGTAAGTGTGTACCTACGCTAAATTATAATTCACATGTGTAATTGGAGTTGTAACATGCGTCAACGTAGCGGACACAAAACTGTTTTCTAAGAAAAAAAATGTTCTGAGTACGGTCATTCGCCATGTATTGCTCTTACCTACATCTACATTTTAAACGTCACAATTACAGAGTGACAAGTAAACATATGTCGAACGATCTCGATGCGGTGAGGCATAAATACTGCAAGTTTTTTAAATTTGTAGACGGCTGGCTTAATGTGAACGTACCGTACAGCTTAATCATTCTGGTTTTTGTCATCATTCAATTGCTGTCTAAACACGACTGCCACATAACAGGTTGAAACTTACATCAAGTAAGTATAATTCAATGAAATACTGTGCATTGATGTTGATATATCGGACCGATTTCGGCTATAATTCTATGGTCTCACTAACTGTTTAGTAGAGACTCAATTGTTTATTTGACTGTTTTAAACCTGGTTGACCAGAACACTACAAACCAAAAATGAACACAGGAATATGAAAGTGTAATTAACAATTTATTAATGTTATTAAAATTTCAAATAAATACTTATTTGTGTGTGAAAGGAAACGTACTTTATGTGAAATGCAACGATTTAAATTCCCCACATAACTATATTCGATCAACCATTAAAGTAATGCAGAACTTAGAAGCCATAAAAGCGTCGCGCATGAGGTTTCGCACAGGAATTCAAACAACATTAAAAGCTGATTTACTTCTTCATTTTGGGGATTACAAAATATATAGGTTAACGAGGATTTAAAAAGGTTTAATGTCTGTAAGGAAAGTAGGTACATGACATATTTACCCATTCACAAAAATGCCAAAGCAGGATGGTATACAGGGCTTTAGGTAAAACTCTTTCAAGCTCTCGGGTGGTTAATTAGCCCATGAAACTGAACAACTTCCCCAAGGAACATGGGTCAAAATACGAAAAAAAAATTTTGATCTTTCGTGCAAAATTCGCTATATATGCTAATGAAGTTTGTATGGGAACTCAAATATTTTTTTCATATTTTGACCTATGTTCCTTGGGGAAGTTGTTCAGTTTCATGGACTGATTAACCACCCGAGAGGTTGAAAGAGATTTACCTAAAGCCCTGTATAATGGCAAATTTATTTCTAATAGGAACATCACCGTCGTAACGCTGTGGCAAACAATTCGATTAGAACCTCTAAACAATAATAAGTAAGTTATTTTGATAAATATTTAAGATTTTGCTTTAGCGTTCTATTTTTCCTAAAATACGATGACATTTTGTAAATAGATGAATTGTCTAATATGCCTGCGACATGCTCATAAATATTAGTTAGATTCTAATGCATGCCGTGCTAGAACATTTGGATTCCGTAGTTTTAATATAATTCTTTATGACTGTCTCATGTTTTTCCTATAAATGTAATTGTTTACGTTTTAAGTAGTTATCTACTACTGTACATAGTAACTAGTTTAAACATAGTTTTAAAAGCAAGATAAACTATCATTTTAAGTGGATGTTAAATTACCATAAAATCATTATGTGTTTCTATAAATTATTCAGTTAACTTCTCGATTTTGAGAGCATTTATTCTTATATGATTGGGCTCTTCGTATCTACGAATATGTCCGTTATTTTCAATAGATAATGAATTATGCGTATTATTCATATTTGCGAATATAATGATATTGACAACTGTGTAAGCAGTCCTCTAGAAAGATTTTGGATGTATTTTATTTTTTTACAACATACAACAATAGTTGTTCGAAACCGTCTTTAGATTCGTCCCTCAAATTCTGCTTTACGAGTTTAGTTATGTATGCAAATATGTAGCAGGAAACATAAATATTTATTGCTCCCTAATTTTCAGGTAACGGGGGCTTGGCAAGGTCAACTGTAGGGCCCGTTTGTGAGTCAAAGGACGTAACAGGCGTCGGTGTGCGTCTGTCTGTCCGTCCGAGTAATCGCACATTTCCTATAGAATATGCTAATGCAGACAACTGGCACGCGACGGCAGCTTAAGGGTACCACTATGGAAACTCAGGCTTTTTATAGCACATACTATGTTATAAAATAACGTACCGGTCCTACTACATACTTCAGCTCATTGAAGAACTATGGTTTAAGAACACATTAAGCGCATCACTGCTCTTTCATCCCTAGCTCCATCACTTTTTCACTAAAGTCAGATAAATATGTAAGTTACAAAGAAGTTAAGATCCACAAATTTGTAAATGAAGACTAAGGACTCAAGTTATAAAAAAAGACTAGACTATCAATACTTAAGTATAGTTAAGTATTGATAGTCTTTTTATCGCATGATAAACACGTCTGCTACTTAAGTATGGATCAGAATCTGAGTCGCGTTCTGTAATACGGAATCACTAAGTTTATGGAAATATATTATTTTTAATTAGTGCTGTGTGTTAATATGAACATTAGAATCTATTACATTTTTGCTAAATATGTGCGTATCGTACTCGGTCAAATATTTTTATAAAGGCTAACCCTTAAGCCTGTGACCTAGGTTTATAAATGGGTCAAAAAAGGCTGTGATTACTTTTAGTCTATAAAAGAGCACTGTTACGTTATCAGTACTAAATTAACGTCGACTTAAGTGGTCTAACGGTAAGGTTATAAAATTAATTAATGCGAATTAGCGAGCTCTAATTCGCATAATAAGTAATTTTGACCCTCTTAATTGTAGAACAGTATTAATCAGTTTTTATAAAAGAAAAAGAAAAATGTAAATTTTATAACTTGATAAGATAAGTGGGTATAAGAAGAAAGTGGCCAGGGTTACCTTTAGTACGATCTTTTATAAGTATAACAGATGTCTTTTAGAGTAAAGATAGTTGGATGTTTTTTTTTACAAATATCGAGCTAAGCTTATTAAAAAGCGAAAGCTTGTGACTATGTTGTGTGTTCGTAAATTTGTTAATTCTTCACGCTCAAACAACTGAACTAATTTTTATAAAATTTGGTACTACACTCAATTAACAAATAGGCTACATAACTTTCTCAAATTCCCACGGGAACGAGGTCCCGAACGGAAAGTTAGTTTTTTAAATAATTATTCAAAGTCTTGCTTTGACTGAAAATTTGAATCGTACATATCTTAAGCTAGTTTTATAGCCTCTCAAAAATAACTATTAGATTAAAAATCTCCATAATATTTAGACATTTGAAAAATGTGTGTAGTATGTAGTTAAGAAGAGGTGCAGAAACATTGTGGGTGAGTACAATTCTAGCTATCGATGAAATATCTCTAGCAAAACTATCTCGTCTCCATTTACATTTCTTTTACATAGTGTTCTTACTCTGAATAAACTCTGTGTAAGTACCATAGTTTCGTAGTGAAATAGCTTTCTAGGTGAAATGTAAATGTAAAAAAAATAGAATGTAACAACATCATAGAGTCACTTCGCTTAGCATCGCTAGAACCTTTCGCTTCGTTTTCTTCGCTAACATTCTAGAAAAAAGGTATTTGAGAAATTGAGATTGGACATGGACATGGATAGTCAAGGAATTTCAGCGTACGTAATAAACATTTTTCCGACTTCCCCCAAGAATTTAGTCTCTATTTTGAATAATTTATTGAACTTCATTCTTTCTCTTATAATCGTGATGTTTATGTATTTTACTTAGTAATAACTTATTCAAGTTGCGTGCTTCTGGGACGGTATTGTTTCGCCTGACCGCGTTTTTGTACATTTTTATCACCGTAACTAATTCTGATTGTGTTTCAAACATATTTGGTAATGTTTAATCTGTTTCGGTTCGGCCTTATCTACTCCATTTTCAATTCAGACAAGTAAATATTTCAAAAGTAGATACAAAAAAATCTGTCTCCTTTTTTATTCATTCTTGACATTTTTGGCTACAATAAGAAATACCTACCATATTTCCATAAAGTTTCAAAATTCTACGCAAGAGAAAAGCCCAAAAGAGTTAATGTCGGGACTGAGAGAAGTCGTAAATAAGGTTATTTCATATTGATTGAAAACTAAAAAATTACTTGCAAAGAAAAAAAAGGAAAAAAATAATTTGGATAAGTAAGCCTTTTGGTTTTAAAGGAATAATGATAGAAATAGGTAATTCTACTTCTAAGATAAAATCGTTGAAAACTAAATATCAATTAATATTTTTCAAAATTAAATAATGCATTTAAACTGTTAAATTTAGCTTAAGGTTGCATCTTATCCGCAGGGAGGCTCTGAAGCTGCCATCGTTGAGGGAGAATGCTGAAACCTTAATGTAACCACGCGCGTGCCGCCCGCAATACAGTAGAGTTCAACGCACCTGTATCACTAACTCTATTTTTTCCTCACCCAAATCTACCAATTGCCCACCAACATCTAGGTCAATGAGCCTCAAGAACATGCATTAATTTTGTCAAATTAGTATGCAGATTTTACGAGAGCTTAACATTTCCTTCAGTAATTCTTATTCTACAAAGTGTAGATGCGGATTAGAAATTCTATTGTTTTTATTTTTATGGCGCGACATGGCTTGTCTATTTGCCACCGAATTCTATAGTCATTTTCATCTAAAATTAATTATTTAACCCATTTACTACCAGTTATTAAATTGTTAGTGGCTCTTTGAAAGAAAACGCAGGGCTGAAGTTAAAATAAATAAAATATTAATCTTTCACTAAATAAATCTATGAATTATAAGTAAATTGAACCATGACCTTTACCAACGCAGAAAATGAAGTTTGCTGAAATCCCTTCAGATCAGAAGCAGCATCCCTAAACATCCGCAAAGCAGCAGCGCATTGGAATTAAAATTTGATAACTTACCTGTTCTTCCCATGGCCGATCTTGTAGAGCTCAACGTGCTTGAACTGAGCGTAGGTGGCCATTGTCGATGCAAAACACGAAGATATAACACTCGAGAGTGACCCGGTACGAAGGGTGAGCTAGGTGTACAGGCGCGACGGCTGTAGTCAGCTGACTGAGCGCGCGCGGCCGGTACCCTCGCTTAAGTCGATGCGACCACCCTCCGCCCGCGCGTCACCAAACAACCGCGCGTGCGCGCCGCCGCCGCTTCCGCACCTCTTGTTTTGTTTTCCTCCCAACTGACACCTGGTCTTCAAACCAGGCCTGCACCCTATGGTGTACCCGTCGCTTCACACTTCCTTTTAAATAACTATGACTCTCCTGGAGATGTTTTATATCCTTCAGGAACTAATCGATTCGGTCGGTTATATGTTTGCTACCAGCAAGAGATTCACTAAGTGCAGGGCGCTTAAAGTTCCCTCTATTTTGGGTAGAATAATTATTTAGATTTTTTAACTAATACGTAAATAACTTAAAAGTTGCCTAGAAGTTATTGTTTATGTGTAATGTTTGTCTTTAATTAATTTTATTGTATTGTAAGATCAACTATAAAGTTTACATTATTTATTTTCATATTCCACTGAGTAATTTTTTGTTTATTTACCATTGCTTCTAGAGTAAACGTGTAGATTTTTCTTGATTACACAATTTACACATCATAAAAACTTTTCACGAAAAATTAAAAAAAATAATTGTGAAATCATTGGCTCTAGCTGGCCACGTTTTCGCGTGCAAACAATGAATAGTTTCAAAAAACAGGACCTGTAGGAAACTAAAATGTGTTGTTTTAAATGTTTAATATGTGTTTACAATATAATATTTTTTATCGTCGGCGTGGGGATGTTAGTAGAGGGGATAGGTTCCAGCTTGGACGATTTTACAAGAATACTGTTAAAGTTGATTCCAGGCGACATCATCATGTGCTTTATAGTGCTCGGTAAGATGTCTTTGAACGAATATTGCTTATCATTCAGCATTAAATTTGACATAAACAGACAAATAATACTTGGAGTGAATGTATAGTGACGAGGAGATCTGGAGTGAAGGGGATATGCGGTTTAAGCAAGCTAAATTTTGCGTGTTGAACCCCTATGCCCATTGAACCTAACGTGCAGTTCGTTCAACACCAACATCATGTTCAACACTATCGACAAACCAAACATTCAGATTTTTTTCAACATAATAAAATAACGTAAATCCACCTAAGTCGATTTACAGCATTTCTGTTATATAACTTTGTATGAGATAGTTTCTAAATAGATATGCAACTAGAACCACAGCAAATAAATTCAAGACATAGAAACTTTCTTTGCGTGATTTGTTTTTTCCAAACAATATATAGCTTTTATTCATATTGTTATTTTCTATGTAAAGTCAAAAGGACATCAAATTTTAAAATTGTCCACTTATCATAAATGGACATGGTTACTTTTGTCAAGCTTGATATATTATTGTCCCATAAAGATCTCACAGCCACTTGGCACGGTTCTTGCGTTAGAAAAAAGTTATAGTGTGGCATGAAATTTTATAATTCTATTCATTTTCAGGTTGCATCATGGCGGTCACAACCACAGTCGGCTGTGGAAGCAGTATAAGACAGGTGAACTGTATGCTGTACATTTATGAATTTCTGCTTCTCATTCTCTGCGCCGCTGAGTTATATTACACCATAACCTTTTACAAGGACATGAAGAAAATGAAAAACGCCGAAGAAGCGTTGTCCAAGCACCACACTGACTGGAACATGATTAAGACTTTGAAAGCAAATGACCTGATCTGGTTTGCAGCGGATCCTGAAGAAGGTGTATTAATTTTGGTGATAGTACTCCTAGTATTCGCGATTTCAACTTTCTTTATTATGATAATGGTTCTGGGCCTTATTGTAGTCAGGACACGAAAATTGCGAAGAACCAGAGGGCAGCAGGAAGAACAAGTACAAATGGCCACACCGGATTAGGCTGCTTTTGACTGAGTGCGGTGGTTTCGGACTAACCACAGCAAAACTTTTATTTCGTTATGTCTATTATTAAAATCAAACTACATACTTACGAGTACACCTCTACAAGTAAATTGTGAGATAAGATAGCTTTACCAGTTCGGAACAATTTTTTTATTTTATTATTATGGACTTTTTACAGAACGTAAATGTCAGTCAACAAATTATTTATCGCTCAAATTATTTAAACTAAAAAATAGTTGTTCAAAGTCTGCACTGAGTAGAGCAATGTCCCAACTACCCGAGTCTATTATAAAATATTTGCTCACTAGTTTTTAAATTAACTTTTTTCTATTTTATAATTATATTATAGTAATTTATATGAATTTTGATAAAAGTAATATTTTTCTCAGCAGACCTTTTATTTTTTAAACTTTGCCCATTAGGACTCTGTATTGACTTCTATAGAGAATAGTCAGGAAATCTTGTAATTTTTATTAATTGGTTTGGCTTGGGAAGACTTAATTACAAACTTCAAGTTCAAACGGGAAGAAAAACCAACTCATGGAAAAACTCACAAATTTACTATGAATGCCGTTTCATGCCTGCTTTTGCTACATTTGCATGCTTAGAAAAAAGTACAGAACAAAAACATTCAATGTTTCAAGAAGACCGTGAATGAACCAATTATTTAATGCTGACGTCAGAGCAAAGTTCATTGACGTGCGCTGAAGTTTCCGTAGAAGCAACATGAATGGACAGTGGCAATTCGATACCTAGGAAATGGCTGGTTTTCATATGGCCTGGGTGCTGTTTACAAGCTTGCATTATTCTGATAGAATTATGTAGATAGTTACGCATACGTAACTTAGTAGATATTTTTAAAAATAAGAATTTATAAAATTGACAATTTTCGGTTACATTTTTAGTAGTTGTGGGGATAATTAGATCTAGATGTTTGGATTGATTTATAATGCCATGATTTATGACGTCGCCAAATGTTAATAAAAAAATTTGGGATTTGAGATCCGAAAAATCCTTTCCAGGAACAAAAATAATGTAACAAATAATAAAATCCGTAAGAATAACAGCTTAATAACAAAGGAACAAAAACCATAATTAAAAATAAAATACTCAGGCCAAAAAATACAAAAAGCGGTGAGACCAGTTGATAATGAGCCAGACTTATAATCGTAAATTCAATTTATATAAATTAATGAATTTTCGATGAATTCGTTTTTTAAAGACCAGCGGTGGCGGACCGCTCGTCTTTCGAAAATGAATTTTCTTGGATGAGCCTTAAGCAAGTGATAATTAGAAATCCGTACATAAATCCGAAAAGACGATTTAAGTGGTACAGGCCCGCACCAGGATTTGAATCCGCGACCTTCTGAGGATTACAAAATCTGGCTTATTACCAACTGGGCTATCACTGCCTTATCATAGTCAATTAAATAACTGCAACCTCATGTGTTTTTAGGCATGAACTAGAAACTGAATACGTATTAACTCAAGACCAAAGCGCCACAAGGTGTAAGAGCTTAGGAACTTATTGATTTATTTCTTGACGATGGAATGATGAGGAAGCGCTCAGGTGCGCAACGGCAAGCGCACATACCCGTGCTTCGAAAAACCGCTGTGACCGGAGAAAAGGTCAAGGTGATGAAAGGTATGATGTGTCGCATGAAAGACGGGCAATTGTACACCCTTTAGCATCGACCAAGTTTATCCCACCTTGCCTTGCTGTACCGCCGATATCGCCAAACCCTTAAACTTCTTGGTTATTTGTTACCTGTTTCATGTGAAATGTTTTTTTAGGATGGGATACTCTTGTTTCCATAATAATCTTGGCTCGGCAATGCACCACCACAACCTCTTCTGCCGGTGGCCATGACAGGTCTCCCCCACTACCGACCGTGACGTATGCACTCGAGACAAGGGTAGTAAATACATAATGCCAATACACTACATCTAGTTGGAGGTGGAGCATTGGGCCAGCGTGGTGGGACTATGGCCTAAATCCCCTTCGAAGGGTTTCGAAGGGAAGGGAGGTCCATGCCCCTCGTTGGGGACATATATAAACAGGTAAAAAAAAAAAAACGACTCGACACAAAACTACCATTACAACCTTTAGGCTAAAACAGCTATATTCTATGGAAATCTTTTCTACAATCTTTGCCACTCGCATTTGTTAGTTATGAGGTATCTTGTTTCAAACGACTTTAATGTTATTTCTCACAGTATCAGTGTCTGAACTTGTTAACTTTTGCCTTCTTAAACCTACACAGGCTAAGAGGTCAATCTTAGATATTAGTTTGTACTCCGCGGTTATAAGTCTGTTGCTTAACAGTTTAGGCTTTGTGTTAAACCGGTAAGGAAAACGCAAATGCTATGAAAAGTTGCGCAAATGAACTTTGAGAATGAGTAGGTACAGTAGTGTAGTGATTGTATTGTCGTCTTTAAATGAATAAAACTATTCTCAATTTATTCGGGATCTCTCTATAGGTTATATGCATCAATTCTTCTTCTTCCTGGTGCTTAGTCCCCATTCTCATTCGGGGTATCCAGTAAGTGGGCAGTTTTGTTCTATGTTCGATCATGGCTAAAGAAACACGCCGTTAGAAAAGCCAGAAAGGTGGCAGGAAACTTATTTACAAACGACTCTTTATCCAGTGTCAGCATTCAATTTTTTCAATGTAATATTCCATGTTTCAATCCATTTTAGTGTGGTAGTCATAATGCTTAACCATTAAAACACAGTGCTGGGTCGCGTATTCACTTGGCTACGCATTTGAAACGTTTGCTCGAATCAGGTGCTTTCAGAGAAATTTCTGTTTATCTTTTGTTTCCTGCGCTCAATCTTGGAGATGTACCATTCATGATTAAAGACGTGCAGGCGATCAGATTGAGCAGCGGACATCTAATCTCCAGACCGAGAGAAACATTTTCAAAAATAAACTTTACATTTTTTAAGCTTTAGCTGCTCAAAGATGAAGGAATATAAAGAGATCCTTGCAGTGTACTTATTTTATTTATATATGTACGAGTACATCTTTTATTGCTCAAAAACAGTACAATATAATAAATTTAAAAGGTAATATAATAGCAAAGGCGGACTTATCCTTAAAATTATTTTTATCCCGTAATACACTTTCTGATTTTAATTTGTCATTAGAAATATAAAGTTTACGTAAAGTTGGCATGCTTAGCGACCGTCCGTCGTCGTTGCTAAAAATAAGGAAGTTACGAATAAACCAGAGGTTACGAAACAGCCCTAGCTGAGGAATAAATCTAAGTTAAGAAACAGGTGACACGTAAGCTTCGTGACAGGCGTGTGTGTCGCTTGCGTTCCCACGCGTGCGGTAGGGCGCGCGGACCTGCGCCTGCGAAGCGCGACGCTATCGACGCGAGTCGCGCGTGCGCACGACGGCTAATCGCGACGCAAAGTGCTTCGGACACTAAAACACGCCCTTATCTAGCCCCATTGCAACCCATTCAGGAACCCAAAACTTTTCCGCTTTCAATCCATTTTAGAAAGTGGCGGTCGTACAATAGAGATTAACATTTTTTATCACTCCTGGTGCTATTTTTACTTATAATCTAACTTGATCCTATTGTACAGGAAGTTAGTGTTACGGTTTTACATGTAGCACCCGGTTAAATTAAGAGAAAACAAGAAAAAGAAGTAAATATTTTGTAATGAACGATATTGATCACTTTCATTGGAAAGCGATATTTTAAATGTAACTTATTATGTTTTTTTTTATTTATCTGATTTAACAAAAGAAAACGAGGCTTTAGATCACATACGTATTTTATGTATTTTATGACGCTGTACTCAACTCATACTGTTCTTACACCTTAAATTACCTTAATATTAACAGGGATTTCGAATGGTTCACTTTTTCGAGCACTATTACTCATACTAAGGGAATCACAGTCACGCCTTGGCGCCCTGCGTGGTATCCATTACAGAGATTAAGAGAAACTTTCATTTCGAGACATTTTTTCCAGAGAGGTTATGTAAAATAAAGCGCTCTGCCATTCTGTCGTCTATTGTTTCAACACCATTACTCAACATGACTAGTCTCTTTTTGGGATAGTTTGATGACTTCATCACAATCATTCTCTCGCTAAGTGCTATTCTTCGAAGGTATATTAAAATAACATTTAAAGTGCTTGAATAGAGATGCAATAAGCAGTATTACTTGGAGATCGATTCATCTAACGCGTATAGTTCTGCGTATAGGTATCTCCGAATAATGGTTCTATGTCCATCTTCTTTCACATCTACACATTATTGTTTATTTTAACGGCACCGACAATAATCATTAATATTTTTAGAAAAACAAAATATTTAGTTTATTTTCCACTTTCATAAGTCCGGCAATACCATTATAGAAATGTCATCATCACTCTATAATATAAGAAGCTTTTCAATGTAACGTTTTTCGTTTTATTAAGATAACTACATTCAGTGTTTGGTGGGTAAATAGATATTAGTTTTAAACACACACTAGGTACATCATTTATCGCCACCGGCGTATTTGATGTCGGCGCGATATGTTAATTTCTTTTATATTTTTACTTTAGTATATCATCTTTCACTCGGTCTATGCGTATTATTGTAATAAAAAATAGTACGTTAGAATTCAGGTCATGTAGTACCAAAGAAAAGCTCTCGTGTCACCGAACTCACATTAAAACAAAGACTGCGAGTGCTATGAATGAAACTAAAAGATCCTTGTCCATTTTTTTTAAGTTAGCCATTTCTGTCACATTGCTCGGCAAAGGCTTCCCCTCGTTTTGACCACTGATTTGAGTACAACACATTTTCTCTACAGCCGACATCAAAAGTGTCTAGCTCGTCTTTCCACCGATACCGTTTCCTTGATGTCCATTATACGCCTAACGGACTGTATAAGTCAAAAGTCAAAAATTACTTTATTTTCATAGAAAATACAAAATGTTTCTTGAAAACGTCATAAAATACATTGGCGAAATAGTGAATTACATTAGCATTTTTTACTTTGCGCCTATTCGTAAAGGTGTAGACATCCTCAGGCGAAGAATAGGCAAGAAACTCCGAGGGTCGCTCTTTTTAACTCGATCATAATATAAATTTCCTTATTTCTAATTTTATTTTAATTACATGGTTACATTCTGCTCAAGTGATGGGGATCCATTTAAGTTTTCCCAACTTCTGTGATACCAAGTATTTGATAAGTTCATAATATAATAAGATGGTGCATTAAGCTTACAAAGAAGCACTGAATAGAACGTAACACTGTATTTTTAAACAAAGAGTGTACAGTGCCAGTGTTTCAATGGACTTCGCTGTTTCAATTGACAATGCCTCTCGTCCTCTTTGTAGTTTACACTTACAAACTGTTGACAGCACAAGTTGGAGCCTCACTTGCAGCGGGGCTGCGGCGTGCTGTTACCTTAGCCATAAGAATAATTAGGAATACTTTTTAATCGTCTTGTTTCACAGCCGAAGCCATAATAAGCGTCAACGACATACTTATATATAAGGGGGAGTTCAGGGCTTTAAACCCTCCCCTACTATTTGCAATGTTTGACTGTGAATAGAACTTTTACGACTTAAACTTTTGCAACACTTGTGTTGCGACGAAAAATTTTAATTACGGTCTCAGTCACAGCCTTAGTGTTTAGCTGCTTTCATTGTGACGAAGAAAAAGGAGTAAAGAGAGTGACAGTGGTCTAGTACGTGGGATGTACCGAGTTCGATCCCCAGGGCTGCAATGCCGTTGTGACTCCTGTTAGTAGGATTACGGAGGTCAGATGGCAGTCGCTCCACTGAAATGAATAAGTTATGAACTTCCCTAATCACAATAATTCCGTAAAAGAAAAACTGAATGTGCCAGCTACCAATTCCTCCCAGGTATACAGTCAAAGTCTGTTAAAGGGATGCGAGGGTTTTTCTGTATAATGGGCGAAAGGCTGACCACCTCTCACCATTACACAACTTGTTTCATTTGATAACCCTCGTGTGTCTAACGCGGCATCTAGTGATTCTGAATCCACTGATGCTCTGCCTACCCCGTTAGGGATTACAGGCGTGAGCGTTTGGATGTATGTAATCTAATCACAATAAAACCTATAAGCGGGCTCAGGGGGAATTTCTACTAAAGCAACAACATTAACTTGTTCACGAAGTTCCTCCTCACTAACAGCGGTTTAACTATTGATAGCACTAATAAAATAGCAATTAACAAAGACGAAGTTCATTTTCAATAACATCCTCAACTAATTTTCTAGACAACTTAAACTACAATCCAGAAAAAAATTAATACGGTGTTGATTGGTTTAATCAAAATAAAATATTTTCTTCGTTTACATGGTAATGGCAATAAAAATCTAATATTACAGGTATTCGATCAAGACACTGTGGCTAAAGGGTAATTTTTAACGCAAACCATGTCTCGGGTGAGGAGATAATATAATAACGCTATGAATAAATAACCGCTACTTTCTACTGTAATTAATACAATAAGTTAATATCTTTAGTATTCCAAATTTAGATGGACAGCTCAATCGTGAACGTATCAAACTGAACAAAAAATTCTATAGTAAAAATCTCTAAGAAAAGGCATGTTAAGATTGACTAGTCATTAAGAAGATTTGTAATTTAATAGTCAGTAATAAAAATAGAAAGCCATTTAAAAAAGGAAAAGAGGACGCCTCCAGCCACTGATCCAAAGTAATGAATCAATTGGATAACTTGCACTTACATTAAAAATTAAAAAAAAACTATAAAACGTAATTTATTGCCCAACTTCAAAGAAAAAAACATAAATACATAATTTTCCACCTTAAAAAAGTTTGAGTCACTTCAATCCCTACAATAGTTCGCACAAAGTGATAACTGTATAGTGTCATTAAATAGGAATTAATTGATAATTTCCAAAAACATTCAGGGGAGCTATCCCTATAATCCTGCAACTTTTGAAAATACATGTTTTTTTTTTCTCAGTTTTCCTATTTTTTGCGGACTACAATGACTATTAGCAGATAACTACAAACGAAAACGTCATTCAGTTATTTAGATGACGTTATGTTTTGTAAGTTTTTTGTTTTTGTTTATTTTTTTAAAAGCACTGAGTCATTTTCGATAAAATGTATATGGGACCATTTCAGGAGTATACTCTTTCGAACAAAAGAAGAATTAGCGGAGATATCGCATAACATACATAGAGGTACAAAAAGAAAAACATACTATCGAATTGAGAACCTCCTCCTTTTTGAAGTCGGTTGAAAGTACATAAGAAGAAACAAGAGAAAACTAGCATCTCACTTTACATTAATTCTTGTTTTCTCTTCTTTTTACTTATTTCTGGTTATTAATATATATTGCAATAGTATTTTTGAGTACAATTTAAGAGCACTGAGACCTGACGCATTGGACACTGTGTCAATCATGTGATTCAGTTGCATTTGTCATAGGCATTATTTCCTTCTACTGACTGGCTGGATCATTTAAAATTTTACATATTATATTTTTTTTACGTTAATTTTCAGTAGCGTGTCCAAGGTAATCTATAATATAAATGCCTATACCAATATACATATTACTTAAGGGTTTAAAAAAACTTTCGACATTATGCCGTTGGTTACCTTAATATGAATAATATTAAAAAAACTGGAGCACTATTGAACTGTGACCGGGTGAAAGGTAATCACAATAAAAATTAACTCAAACCAATCAAGCTTTAACTGTTAATCTCTTTGGTTATTTTACGGTCTAATTGAAATATTTATGATAATAATAATGTCAACGCAACCGTAAAACCAATCAACGAGAGATTTTATTTGGTTAACAACAGCCGACGATGATTGCTTTTTGCGAAACTGGTGTGGCAAAGTATAGACTTGTCGGACCCATTAGTTAGTGAACTTAAATCGGAGAGCAGTTGAAGCCGTCAAATCCATATTCTGCAAGGTTATGGAGAAGGTACTGAACAAGAACCTGCTGACATACCTAAAAGATAATGATTTGCTCAGTGATCGTCAATATGACTTTCGCCAGGAACGATTTAAGGGCGATCTTCTTGTGGTAGTCACGCACTAAGAAGCTCTCGCCGTGTTACTCGACATCTCGAAGACACTTGACAGGATTTTTACGCAAGTCTGCTAGGCAAGTTTCCTGTGTACGGCGTCGCTGCCGACTTTTGTGGCTGCATAACTTCCTGACTGCCTTCCTGAGTGAACGGTCGATACGAGTAGTCACAGATGGCTGCTTCTCTGACCTCATGGCTATTGACGCTGGAGTTTCTCAGGGGTGCGTTCTCTCTGCTACTCTTTTCCAACTTCACATTAACGACATGCTTGCCTATGTATTTTCTACAAGATTTTCTTCGGGGAGTGTACTCATGAGCTGCACTAGCTCATTCTGCCTGCCCCTTTCTTCTACCGGACGTCCAGGCGCACCGCAGGGTACATCCCTTACCTACTCAAGATCCCTCGAAATTATTCTGAGCGCTTCTCTTCATCATCTTTTATATTGTGCTAAGGAATGGAATTCTCTGCCTGCGTCTGTACTTCCGGGGTCCGGGCTCATATAACCCGACGGTCTAGTGAATAGGCATCTTCTGGGTAAAAAAAAAAGTAAGAACTTCAGTCGTACATAAAAAATAGTTTAAATATTAAACTTAGGTCTAGACACATTTAATAAAATCTAGAGCTATTAAAGTAGTAGCGGCATATTACAAATGCATCTTAATATGTATAGGTGCACATAAAATGTTATAATATGGTTTACAACTGTACTACCAAGCTTTGCTGCCGTTTATAGACCAATCTAACGTTTACTATAGTTATCCACTAGCATTTATGATGATATAGTTCACATCAAATGCTGATATCCTCTCGAGCATACTCTGAACGACCGCAAGTGACAGCAGGATAAATGCATATGACCGCAAGTTTCAATGTTTTTTGTAAGTTTTATTGCTATTATAACAACTTTTTAATTAAAAGTTATAATAACAATAAAATATTGTATGTTTGTATGTTTTCATTACTTATACTCGGAAAGTAGGTCTGAAGTCGCCTGAGGAGCGAGTTGAAAGTAATACTTTTCAACCCTAGGGAGACTCGTTTTAAACTGACAGCTGTCAAATTATTTTAAACTAGCATTCCGCCCGGGACTTCGTTCCCATGGGAATTCAGGAAAATGATTAGCGCCTATGTCCATCGGGGATAATGTAGCTTTCTAATGCTGAAAAAAATTTTCAAATCGGTCCAGTAGTTTCGGAGCCCATTCAATGCAAACAAACAAAAAAATCAAATCTTTCCTATTTATAATATTAGTATAGAAAACTAGTTCCATTTTCACATTTCTATTGAACCTATTGGGCTGTCTGCTCGTTTGTTATGGAGTTACATAAAAAAACATGTTCCAACTTTCTGTACTTACAGCCACGCAATTACATCGCGATTTAAAATTGAAATAACATAAAGTTAAGTATTGATTAAAGAATATATTTTTTTAAATGACTTAATTATAATTTACTTTTAACTATTTCTTTAAAATAACTTAGATTTGGGCAAAACTATTTTTAATTTTTTTAATGACGAAATGAAAAATAATGGCTGAATAGCCACAGGAAAACAAAACAACATAGACAGGAAAGTGGCAATCCGATCTTAATTTGTTTTTTCGAGTTGTAGAGTCTTGTTTATACTTCCGCATAGCAGAGATTTCATCTGATTCAGACATTTATATTTAACGCCTGATTTCGTAAGAGGTTACAGCAGTAGTAAAATACTTTTACCACCTAAAAAAATAAAAAATACTTAAAATAAGTTGTTGAGTTATGTAAAATAAACTTTACTCATTTTTTCTTTAGCTTATTCATATTTTTATTTTTACTTTCCTTGTATTAGTTATGAAAAGCACTTTTTACCTCGGGTTAAAGATTTATTTAGTCCCCTAAAGTAACAATGTACTGTTTGAGAGTTTTGCATTGAATTTTAATGCAGCTAACTTCAACCGATTAATCTGAATTTTTGCAAATATGTTTACTCTAAACTAGCTTCCTGCGCGGAACTTCGTTCCCGTGGGAATTCGGGAAAATTATGTAGACCATGTTACTCAGGGATAATGTAGCTTCCTAACGGTGAAAGGATTTTTTAAATCGGTTCAGTAGTTTCGAAGCCTATTTGTTACATACAAAAATACAAATCTTTCCTCTTTATAATATTAGTATAGATGACAATGCATGGTTAGCTAAGTGACGTCATTCTAAATCCAATATGGCGGGCCGCCCAAGATGTCGGAAAAGTTGTTTAATTTACAATGCAGTTGCTTGGAAATGGCCCCGTAACATGGCCACGGAGTGTATGTTTAAGTACCCCATAAAACACATGTCATGTTATATAATTTTGAAATGAGAAGAAGATTTATAAAAGAAAAAAAATATTTGAACTAATGAGCAAATAAACCATTTTTCATATACCAAAATTCAACTTCAGTGGCTATTCTGTGATCCAGTAAAGTTATTTTATTTATTAAATGATGCATAAAAAGTGAGCAAAAAGTGAATAAAATACTGTCAAAAATGTATGACGCTATAAAGAGTAGCTGATTTGATAATTCAGTGACCCTTTTGACAAGTGAGAATATTACTTTTTCATAAAGCTTCATACTGGCTGTATAGAATGAAAGCAAAGAGTTTTTATGCCTGACAAAATATTTATTTCTGACAAAAATCTTGATTTTCAGTAGAATAAAATATGAAAGTAAATTATTAATTTTTACTTATTCAATAACACAAATCTGTTTTTTAACAAATGATTAAACTATTTAATAATTTCTGTAGACGCAATTGGCATTTGATTTACTTAGCCTTTGCCTCATAATTGTGGAAAAATATTTTGCTCGCCATTGTTTTGCCCGCCATTTAAAATTATTTGTTCAACAAAATCATTTTTGTGTTTTAAAAATGTTAATTCCTTAATGCTTTGTGTGTTATCGTAAAATATTAGTGCACATTGTTCAATTGTAACACGTTTTCAGTGAATGTTGATTGAAAATATTATGTTAGAACTTTGGATATACCTATACGATGTAAGTTCTTGACAACATTTTTCTTATAGTTTCGTTTCCTCGGCTACTGCATTGTAAAACGTTGAACAATATACGTGCCTTAGGTAATGTGTAACTGGAGCCCTATAAAAGACTCGCTTCGCTCGTGTTTCAAATGGGCTCACGTTACACATTACCTACGACACTAGGATCGTTAATAACTATTTGCACGTCCATCATATGGGTATTGGGTATCAAATGAGAAAATTTAAGCTTGCTTTAAAAAACTGTTTTTTTAACAATTAACTTTAAAAGGGTAAAAAAAATTCGAGTAGTTTCCACGACACTCGAAATATTTTCCTTCTTAATTTTAAGCGCCACACCTAACTGTGTCAGTATCGGGCTCTAAACGTTCTCAATTATCTTTTTCTGCCCTAATGATTTTGGAAAAGTCATTATGCTTTCGTACATATTGATTACTTATTAAATAAACGGTACACACTTAGGTTTTCCCTTGTGTCGTGGGTCCCTCGGAACATAGGTACATAAAGACAGACACAAACACCCATGACCCGAGAAAAACATTTGCTTTGTACACAATTTTTTGCCCTGACTAGGAATCGAACCCAGGATCAATCGATCAAGAGGCAGCTCCACTACCACTCGACCAAACCGGCCGTCAAAAAGTACAACTTTTTTTTCCAATTTCTAACTGCCGTACTCAGAGACGTCAATTAAAGTTAATTAATAAGTAATTAAATGTCATGCTATCCTTGTTTATATCAACAAGAGTGAAAGAGACAACATCAGAGTTTAATAGTACTTAACTTTAATTGACGTCTCTGAGTACGGCAGTTAGTCATTCGAATAGTAACCGTACGATGTTGTCACTGCTTTTATTTATTCGGGCTCCTTGTCTTGGAAAAGATAAGAGCTAAGCAAGTACGTCCTCACCATACACACATTAAGAAGTGGCAAAAATGGAGTATCTGAGCACAGATAATACATTATATTAGTTGCTAAATCAAAGTTCCATAAGTAATCTCATCTGCGAGCAACGACATAAAAAAATCAGAAGTGCGATATCCCTTAGCTTTCGCGAATATAACAGCAGCCTCGCCAATTTCACCACAATCGAAAGCTCTTATTCAATTTTCTCTCTAGTGAAATTTTTGTATTACACCTAGCAGTGTTATTTTCCTACAAGAAGGCGTACTCATGCCATTGGTACACTCTTGCTTCCTCTGAAAACCACAGACGTTATAAATCTATATTTAATCATAGAATACTTAAAAAATCAAGCGTGTCTTAAGCTTGTATTCCGTGAAAAGTCTGAGAAATAAATGCTTCTAAAAATAATGATATTCTCGCGTTTGTTTTTTAAATAACTTAGACTGATCCCATAAACTTTCCTATTGTTCGTAAGTTACGTATTTAATTATTTTTTTTAAACTCATATATAAGTTCAGATTGTTTTTCTTTCCTTCAATACCACTCCTAATTTAAATGTGATCCAAACGAGATAATTATAATGATTAAGTATAGTTTCAATAACTGGACAAAATAATAAAATGACTTAGTATTCGGAAGATGAGATTGAAGAGAGTTAAGAATATTCCTATAAGACCACGAAACCGCACGCCGTTGATAAAAACCCACCGGTAACTGCCTAACTATATGTCCCTGCGGTTTACTTATAAATAGCATTGTTTTATTATATCTCTGATTTATTATTGTTTTATAGAGAACTTGTAAACGAATTGAGGTTTGGAAATCTCAGCGGTTTCTAAGGCGGCAGTCGGTGTCATAATTATTTTGAAATGCGCCACGCCTTCCATAGAAATGATCAATGATTAAAGATATTTAAAAGTGAACAAATGCATTCCATCTCCTCTTTATTGTTTCTTTTTTTTTTAAGTAAAAAAACTGAGGCAGCACATCACTTGTCTGTTTGCTATCTCTCTCGTGTAAGTTTTTTTGCATCTTTTCTTTACAGTTTCATCAAAAGAAACATATATAAAAGTGACTAAGTAAGTGATGAAGTAAATTATAAACGTTCAAATAGACTAGGGATGAAAGCCTTTGAAAATTTTAAAAAGTGAAACAAAACTATAGTAGGACGAAACCCATTGGAAAAGAAAGAGAATATATCAAAAATTAAAGGAAAAATTAATTACGGGCGAACTGAGGTCGGGAAGTGGAAGGGATTACCCCCTTAAGGGAAAAAAATGGTTTATCTCGATTTAGTGAAAACTTACCTTTTTATATTCCAAACACACTGTAATTTTTTTGATTTAATATATATATATTTTTTTTCACCCTATTTTGACTTAATATCAAAAAAGAACCCTTATTTTCAATCGAAAATTCTCGCGTCAAAATTTCTGCTTTTGTAAAAAAATCTGTGGGTTTTCTGTTAATTGAAATCTCTACTTTCTGGTGTTGTAAAAAATATATATACAATACTATGGTAAATGTTCTCAGAAAATGAAAAGAAACGAAAAAAACTCGAATCTGAATTTTTTTAAATCATGTACAATTTTAAGACGCAAAAGAGGCTAATGTGTTGTATCATAACGGCGCGAATGTCATAGAAAGTATAAAATTTTGGGAAAAATCAAAATGGCCGATTTTGGACGCCATAAAGTGAAAAAAACGAAAATCGACGAACTATGTCAAGTGTGGTATCGTTGAACAGGTATTTAAAAATCATTTTTAGGTTTCTCATATCGTTTTTTAATCAGAATTACCGTTAGGAGTTTTTGACGCGAGAATTTTCGATTGAAAATAAGGGTCCTTTTTTGATATTTAGTCAAAATAAGGTGAAAAATAAATAATTTTAAATCAAAAAAATTACAGTGTGTTTGGGACATAAAAAGGTAAGTTTTCACCAAATTTCATGAAAAAAAGAAACATTTTTGTAAAAGGTAAATATAAAAAACCAAAAACTTGATTATTTGAATTTTTCACAAAAATTTTGAGGTTATGCGAATAAGTGTAAATACAAAAGTTGTAGATATTTTTATTACCTACAACTTTGCCATTTAAGACTTGTGGAAAACAGTTAAATGAGATTTAAACCGTTTTTTCCCTTAAGGGGATGTTCCTTTCCACTTCCCGACGTCAGTTCGCCCGTAATTTATTTTTCCTTAGATTTTTGTTATATTCCCTTCCTTTACCAATGGGTTTCATCCTACTATATTTTTTTTTGGTGTTAAGATTATTGACTCTGGTCTAAAATCGTAAGATTTGAATTACTTAGCCGACCGAGTGGCTTAAGTAATCTATGTAAAATTACTTCTGAATACAATATGTGCGTGTTTAGAAAAATTACAACTTCCGAGGTAGTCAATAAGAGCGATTTCCAAAGCTCATCACAGTAATTCTGAACCTTAACGACTATCCCTAAAGCTGTACCTTTCCATATTCACAGTCACACATTCCAAACTTAATCAACAGGTGGTGAAACAAAATGGTTTTGAATCCGTTTTTTGTGGATAGAGCAGTACTTCAGCAGTAATCAGCTCTATTCAGTAATAAGCGATGTCCTCTTTTGCTTTCTAGCGTTACAATTTTACGAGCTATTTTCGCCAGCTGTATATTAAAATTTAAGCCGACTAATCTCACCTTTGAGTTGGCTCCAAGACGGTTTTCAAAACAACCTATACTGATAATAACTCTATACCAGTAATAAAATGAAATAAATAGAGCTAAGTACATTCATATTTCAATAATCTCATAAGTAATGAAAACAATAAAGGTTCCCATTAAATCTATGTGATGATTATCTGTGCAATTAACAACGCGTACTGGGTAGGAATGAGTGCGCAAAGTGTGTGCATTCCTCTGGTAGTCGATGCATTCTGCGCTTGCGCCTGAGACTCAAACCATTAACTTCTGCGCAACACACGAGTGTGTAATTACAATCGATACTCTAAAATTACACGGTTACTAACTACGTAATCCACTTAGCGTAAACCGGAGCGGTGAAATTTATCACACATCGTTTTATAAACAAAATTGTAGTGTTCTGGCTTTATGCTTAAAAATATTCAAGTAAAAGTTTTGTTTGAATACATTTTATTTTTTGCATCTTTATAGGTAAGTACTTTGTTTTATTTGAGATCACAAAATGATATCTACAAAATTGATAATGATAATCGAAATCGAAAATGCCGCCTCACACCACGTGTTTTCTAACAATGGGAACATAACTCATAATCTGACCAACTGAGAACGCTTGCGCCGTACAGTTATTATCTAAGGTTAGCTTTGTGTTAACCAAATGAGAATTAAACTGTTGTTTCATGTAAATACTCAATAACGTAACTAAAAGGAGAGTTCGCAAGCACTGCCGACAAAGTGCTAAGTGCTAGCTTGCCTGCAATAAAATTCATGAAACACTTTCCACTTCAATACTGAATATTAATAACAACACGAAGCCAGCATAAATAAAATTCATTTTATTATCTATAATGAACAACGAACGTAAACCTATACAAATTGTCAACAGTCTCGATTATCTATATGCACCAGTGCACCAAAGATGTAAATACCAAAAGTGTTGAATTTAATGTCCACGAATATTGTGAACTTCCAAATCATCAAATCCAAAAATGCTTAACTCTTAGCGTCCTTCAATCTCAATTAAAAGGAAAGAAAGGGTTGGAAGAAAGGAAGGACCGAATATGACTAACGTATCAATAAAATAAACCCAAGACTTACTAAACGATGAAACCATGTGTAGGATCTTCTTATAGGCGAGTAATGTGCCTATGAATCAAGCATTCGAAGATAGCCCGTCAACAGCATAGCAAGTCAACTACATGTGAAGCTTCGAAGACTTAACGTTAAAGAGAAACCAGAAATCAAATTCTACGACAGAACTAAACGAGAAAGTCACAAGCTATATTTGCATCAAAACATTTTAGGCAGAACAAGCAAGATGAGAAAGGAAACGATTTGTCGTACAGTATCTACCGGCGACGTCGACACTGGCCGCGATACGAGGAACATGGCGTCCTAAATACGAACAAATGAACTGTGATAAACAGCAGCGATACAAATTAACAACAATAATCGAGCTAAACAAGGGCCCGCAATCACTGCTAGGGAGTGTTCGCGTACGCTCGCGCAACAAACTCTTCAAGGAAATGTTTATGTCTCATAGACTGCAAAACGAAGTGTTGCTTGTAAAAACGTTGGATTGAAAATGACAGCTGTTGACGCCTAAGTTAAGAAAGAAAAATTTCAGTATTTTAAATTTAGATTGGGCATCCAAAATGAAAATTTGTAGAAAAAAGTTTGGAACGAGCCGGAAACTAAGAAAAAGAGTCACAAACATTTACAACAAAATGACAGTGGTCTAAAGTCTTCAGCATTTTTATAAAGCAAACTGGAATTCTCTTTACATCAGCAAGAAGCCTACGTTAAACTTGAGTTTTTGATCACTAGTAGGCAATTAAAAATTGGCCTTCGCTTTGCGGAAAAAAAGGCAGTGACCCTCGCTCCGGGTCACTCTTGCTGTAAGGGCTAGGCTACCCATAGGCTATCCAGTGCGGTAATTCCTCAAGTATGATGGGGTACCTTTGCACCGGGGATGACTCGGGGTGACTTTTAACTGGACGATTTCGTATTTTTAAGTGAACTATAATAGATTTAAAAATGTCTTTTGACAATTGATTTATATCTGAATAATTAATCTTTTAAACTCTAGTAATAAAGTAATAAAATCCCATTAAGTTAGTGTCTTTTGTAATAATAATTGTAAAACGTTTGCGGTTGATTGTTTGCACTTCATTGGGTGAGTGTACAATTAGTCTAAGATCTACAGAACCAGCCACGAGACTGAGAGGTACATCTGTGCGGTCTGTGTTTCCTATGTTTGCTGCGAATGAGTTACGGTTACTGTTTCTAGTTCCAACTAGGCTTCACCTCTAGATATAATTTAAATCAAAGACATGTATTATAAGAAGGGATTTTTATATTATATTTACGTGACTTAGGTCGAGTTACAGCATTTTTAACAAAAAGAAGGGTGTTATAAGTTTGTCGTGTGTATATTTGTATCTGTATATCTGTGTGTCTGTCTGTGGCATCGTAGCGGTTTTAAAAAAAAAAACTCGATTTATTGAAATTTAAACTCGACTTTACCATAAAACCAAATTAACGTCTTGCACGCCATCGATTTAACTTCAAACTAAGATTTAAATTAAACTTTAAACATCAAAAAACGTTAAAGTAAAGTCGAGTTTAAAGGTTTAATAAAAATTCAATTAGAAAAACTTTTCTGCAAGTGGACCTAAGAGCAAAATCACAAAAGGAACAGAATTATAATTGAGATCTATACATGTAATGAATGTACGAACACATTCAGTTTTTTTTTTAATACTTTCTCGGTTAGTACAGAGCTAGTTCTCGCCATTTTGGTCTACTTTAAAAACGTATATATTTTAATTACAAACGCATAATTTAGGACTTATATTGAGAATACTAAAAAAAGTTCGAAAATTTTGCGGTTTTTCGGGTGCTCCAAAGTTAACACAGGTCTTTCGTAGCTGCAAACTTGGATATATGATACTGGTAGTGGTCCTAACAACATATTAAACAATCAGAACTAGCCGTAAGTTTGTTCTTTTAGAAATTTCTAGTGTTAGATATGACTGGCGTATAATATTACGTAATTTGTGTAAAGGTGTTTGCGATGTGAAAAGATTTGTTAGCAAGATTTACGGGCATTGTACTTAACAGTACCAGACAAGCAGGTAGTACCAAATATCTTGCAGGCTCAGCCGACGCCGTCAACGAATGGGTCGAGCATACGCAAATCTACCTACGACACCTGCGTGAACGCACGCCACCTATTTTTAAACAAAATCTTAATGCAAGCTCACACATATCGGGTCACTTTAATTCAGCTTCTTCTTATCGTGTAGGTATAGTCAAGTGTGTGGTGAATAAATTAGGAAAAATTAAGCATGTCGAAATAATTAATTGTAGGTCGAGCGAAATATTTTTTTAAAAATCGCATCTCCATACAACTTATGCGATCAGCTGATTTGCCTTTGTAAGGGAAGACGATTTTTTTTTTTCATATAGGTGCTGTGAGAAAAATTGTTCAGTTTCGTGGGGTGGAAGTTTCGTTAACTAATTAAAAGTCACCGCATATTAAATGAAATATTTTACGGATTATGTGTTTTATTTACAAACATCGATCAGCGATAATATTGTCTTGAGGTTTATCTAAGTTACTAATGCAAAAATTGAAAACTTATTAGACTCCTTTTGTAAAACTAAGTATAGTATCTTAAGGGAACCACCTAAATACATGTTAATAACTGTGGTCCTTTTCTAATTTCGATGATTTTTTTCTATATTCTGTGATCGATCAAATGATTTTTACATTAATTCTTGTATTCTCATTAAGACAGTAAACTAAAGCAAGTTATTATTTATTTTTATTTATTTAATTTCTAATACAAAAGTTGTTATATGCATATCAAATAAATAGCATCAAAAAACTCCAAGGGTTTGTCTAGATGCCATTTACTTCTCCACTTGTCGTCTTGTTATTATAAGGTAAAATCATCCACGCAGCCAGTCACTCCACAATTCGCTCTCACCAAATATATATATAGTAGGGAGACTGCCTGCATTTTCAAGAAACACTCTCACTATCAAAAGACTAACAAATAGATAGGTAACTACGAGTATGTACCCTCTAAAATATTGCTCACTTCATGAGTCGCTAAGTAGGTGCACTTAGAAAAGAGTTGGAATGCTGTTTCACATTTTCCATTTTATAAAACATTCATTTACATGGCGTTACTTTATTAAAATTTCATTTCACTTTCAAACCATCTTGTACAATATGAGTCAACAGCATGCGGCTGCATTCTATGCTCATTAGCCGACGAAAGCGACGACCAACTGTATCTCAAGCGGTTATTTCAAAACCATTTACCTACTCACTTTTAAATTTAAATTTCACTTGACATGGGAAAGGCAAAAAAGTATTGCAATCTGCACTGCAATTCTCTGCAATATCTGCAACGATACTCTCTGCAAAAGGTAATTGGAATCACGTTTCAGTCTAAAATTCACGTTTCTTACTTCAAAACTGACCGCCGCTTAAATTTAATAGATGTGCACTAAAGTTGGATGAACTGGAGAGAAACTCTCCCCAAGTTTATTGCAATATAGGCAATTTGGCTTTCACAGAATGTGGATTGCCTGTGGTAGTAGTGGGTGAGTCTTCTCTGCTAGAAAAAATGAAATCAATGTAATAAAGTGATATCATGAAAATATCAACGCTTAAATTCAATGCGGAGAAACTGTGTCCGAAAATATTTAATGTAGCTCGCTCTTCTCGTTTCCGATGACGGTTGTAGGATACACTTGTTTCCATAATAATCTTGGCTCGGCAATGCACCACCACAACATCTTCTGCCGGCGGCCATGACAGGTCTAGTCTTCCACCGACTGTGACGTATGCACTCGAGACAAGGGTAGTAAATACATAATGCCAATACACTACATCCCTTCCTTTTTTTAATGAAATAGAAATAAATCAAGATAACAAAATCACCTAAAAATCTTTTCAAATCTACTGTGATCTTTTCTTTTTCTTCAGGCTCCATTCGATAGACTTTTCATCGTCGTTTAACTCTTTTAGAGATGAACTACATCTTGCATTATACGTTTAACCAGGCTCATAGTTTTTTAACTTTAATAATACCTCCTACACCTACTCTTGAATGAGCTTTACTAATTAGTACATGATTTTAAAATAACTTATACCTATCTAATTGTTCCTAATCACAATCTGTAGTTTTTCATTTTCTATCTGCATACCTATTTTTTTTCTTTTTTTTTCATTTATCGTTTTTTTTTCATAATCATCATTCATTTATCGTAAAGAAAATACATTTGTGTTCGATACATTATTACGGTAATTGTCATATTACGTTGTAAAGCATTACATTATTCCTATTTTGCATTTAATTATAATTTTCTATCCTAAAAATTCACTTAAACTATAAAAGCATTTCTTTGTCATTAGGTCTTTCTTAAAAATATTTAGTCTATTTTTTGAGCTTCAATTTCATAGGCAATTTATTATAAAATTTACCTAGTGATGGTTTAAAACTCTTTGTCTTATACACTCAGACTTCGTGTGATGCTAGCATCTCGCTCTCTAACATCTCTTTCTATTGATGTCTTGTAGTGATGACGAGTCTTCATAAAAACAGTAAGCAAGATCAAAATTTATCTGCACGGGTCTTTATTTCTAGTTTACATTCTTTTGCATCACCAATCAGTGGTATTGGTATCTTGTCTCTCAATAAACCTGGGTAAATATTTCTCGAGTCACGATATCTCCTGTAGTAAAAATAGTTTTGATACTTTACAAAACTATTTACACAAAAGATCTTTTTTGACTAGCACTTTACTTATACCATTTTGTAATAAATGGTTGGATTGCAAACGTAATATTATCCATTTATCTATTTTGCATGGCTTCGGCTTCTAAACAAAAATTATCTCCAAAGGTTGGTTGTCGGTCACCAGCTCAAAGCTTTTCTTATATAAAAATTGATTAAAATGTTCAACCGCCCAAACTAACGCTCGAGCCTATTTTCAGTACGACAATATCAGCAGGAGTTATGATCCGTGGTTTCTTATAGTCACCCAGGAGTATAACAACACCAAGTCCTACTGGACTAACATCGGCTTCTTCAATGTTTCTCGTCATAGTATGCTACGGTAGGAATATTAGAAAGAGCAGTTTTAAAGCATTGAAACCTAACCTTAGTTATTTTTATAAAACTTCTGTTTATCCGAACCATTGCTTCTTGTATTACAAAGAACTTTCTTTAGTCGTTTCGACCCAGTCGCAAAGTTAGAGATCCATTTGCTAATGCAATTCACCAAGCCCAAAACCAGGTTACTATGCTACTATAGTCGGTGGTCTAATTGTTGTATAGTTGACACGTATTTACTTCTGCAGTGGTTTAATCCCTGTTGTTTTGATGGTTTGATAGTCCATGTCCTGAAATACCTTATCACAGTCATTCTGTCCCGACATTTACAATATAATACAATATACTTTATTTGCAAACAGAGACATACTGTACACTTAACAGAACATAAACCATAGTGTACAACAAGGCGGCCTTATTACTAGGTAGCAGTTTCTTCCAGGCAACCTTACATTTATTTTCCTTCAAGATGACATTATATTTTTCTCTTAGAACGTTCATCCCTGTCTAACCTAGCATCATTTTTTTAAAGATCTTAACCGTATACTAAAATATCATCAATAAAATCCCGAACATCAGCCGTTCATACTTAAACCAGCCTTTTATTTGTAAAGGAATTCCCGTTTTCCTCTTTCTTTTTTTTTACAAGAATTCTCGTCCAACAGTATTGTCGAACATGTCCATCAAAACAATTCAAACATCTTTTTCTTTTACAGTGCATTTAGAATCATACGGTTTAAATCTCAATCTACCGCAACAATCTTCTACATGTTTTTTTTTTCTTTTTTTTAATTTTTTTTTATAATTATGTATCTTATGTTACTTTTGAAAGTATTTGAATGGTTTCACTTTTGACCACAATCTAGCTGAGGGGCAAGATGATGTCGAGGATGTAGCAATCTCAACTAGAAGGAGCCTTTCACTCGAGCCTTAAAGACACTTGGAATATGAGCTCGGAAATACCGACGCAAGCATTAGAACTCCATACCTCAGAAGTAAGCACTATGATAGATGAAGAAAATCACCCGGTGCAAGTCCTCGGAATCTTGACAAGGCAAATATGTTACCCCAGTGATTCCGGACGTCCGATAAAAGAAAGGGGCAGGTGAAATGAGCTCATGCAGTTCCTAAGCACACTCTCCGAAATACATCTGTAAAAACACACAGGCAGGCGTATGTTTGCAGGATAGGATTCGAAGCTTGTGTTTGTCGTGCGTTTTCTGCAGTTAGCCACAATTGGGCCATTGCTTGTACAAAGGTTTTGTTTTTTACTTGCTATTTATCATCAATAGGCCTCTTGGCTCTTCGACCCACCAAGTCCAGTCCGGCAAGCTGATACTTTGCCGAATCATCCCCGAGGTGGCTAACTCCATACACGATCTGACCTATGCCTTGTAAAGGGACTGGGGTTAATGTGGCGGGAAGTGCCGCTGAACCTTGTTTAGGATACCTAGCCGTTTATTTTGCCTCAGTTTGAGCTTTAGACTCGATGGAAGTGCCAAAGTCAAGGTGAGCAGATAACTTAATATAAAGAGGCGTTCAAGCTACTCGCTTACCGGTAAGTAGGAATCAAGCTAAATATACTTCTTTTTGCGGAGAACAGACACGCTTAGGTGGCGTTAAAACTCAGCAGATTCATGTCACCCCACTAAAGTTAGTATCTCCTAGTTTATCAATTTTCTTCTTAATTCTTATGAAGCACATTTCTGATTTCTTATCATATTATCACTTTAGTCATTAACATGTCATTTTTCTGCTTTTTGCCTCAACCGAACGATGAATTGCAAAACTTTTTCATTCATCAATTTAAATAGGTTCTTCCTTAAATAAACTATATTTCATTTCATTTTCATTTCAAGCAATCTAAATAGATACCTGTCATACATTTTGCTTTGGAACCAAATATATTTATCAAGTTTAGTTCCAGCTACTTGGAAAAACATATATTTTATTTATTAGTAGCTTTATCGGCATCAGGCATGTTATAAATAAACTTCCTGTATTTCCAATCACCTGAAATGGAGCTATTTTTTCTGATTTATCAATCCCATAGTATCAAGATAAATCGATTCCGCTCTTTTCCAGCACTGCCGTCTGACTATATTACTGAAGTAGAATCACAATTTAAATTTCTAAAATTTAAAAGATGTTAACCCCATATTAGAAAATATTTGGACAACCTTCAAAATCAATTTTAATAATCAGATTAATTAATAGTAATCTGCTGGAAACAACACATTTTTTTTAAATATGTAATTAATAAATTTATTTATTTTTCTCACCACAATACATATGAATACAAGGGAATGAGTCACAATAAAAAACTTGAAAATATTGTGGGAGACTGGTGCCTAAACTAGGATATTAGCCTGTATTTCAGGTCACCAGATCTCCACCCCTTGGTGTTGAATATCTATGTGTCTGCTATATTATCTATGTCTAATCAATCAATTTATTGATAACACATTTGTTCAAATCTATCAATCAATTTAATGATCAAATCTTTATTCAAATCAATCACTTTTATGATCAGACATTTGTCTGCTTCAATCAATTTAATGATCAAACCTTTGTTCAGATCAATCAATTTAATGATCAGACATTTGTCTGCTTCAACCAATTTAATGATCAAACCATTGTTCACTTCAATATATTTTATAATCAGACATTTGTCTGCTTCAATCAATTTAATGATCAGACCTTTGTCTGCTTCAATCAATGAATAATCAGACCTTTGTCTGCTTCGATCAATTTAATGATCAATATTTGTCTCCTTCAGTCTATTTAAATATCAGATCTTTGTCTGCTTTAATCGATTTATCGATCGCACCTTTGTATGCTTCTCTTTTTTATACACCCTTTGGAAACAATCAATTTATTGTATATTTTATTATCTGCTATATTGTAACTTGTCACTATCTAAATCCGTAAGTACATACATTAACAAAGAAAATGGCTGTATGGTGTGAGTGCCCTTTGCTAAGAAAAAACAAAATCTTAAAACAATGGGTTTTGAAAATTATGGCTCTATGGATGAAATCCCTATGCACTGAAATACAATATTAAAATAATATTACAATACGCCAATTGTTTGGCTGCATGGGAAAACTCCTCTGCCTTTTCAGAAAAGATGAATAAGAAAATTATGTAATGGCGCCAAGTAGGTATACTGTATAAGAGAAATTAATTTTGAATTGAAATGAACTTTTTGCAATAAACTAACTTTCAATATCAGCACTCAATCTGTAATTTACGAAAAACAAGGTCACTCACTATATTTGTAGCATCCGTACTGTCAAATAGTAAACAACGTACCACATTGTATTTAGCAAATTAAGCTATAGGTACAAAATATTAGTTATAATTATAACTTAACTTTCCTGGAACCTGGAGGTTGAGCTTTGCAACACACCTCTTTGGCCCGGATTTCTCCTTAAACGGGAGGTCATGGACTAGCCACCCATGATCAATCGGCTGGGGCTCCCGTCAGAGGGCGCCAGGCTAGGGATCTGAACTGAAGGGGGGCAGGCGGCGTGGCGCGAGACCCAGGGCGAGCGGCGTATCGGTACCCCCGGTGCGTTGCAACCCTGGCAATCTCGCCACGTTTGTCTCGTCCTACTGACAGGGAAGATTCCTATATCCTCGGAGTAGTTCTGGCGACCATGCACATTGACATGTATGGCGTCCCCCCTTGCGGGCTCCATGGAGGGCGGAACGCTGCCGAGGATGAATAATTATAACCCTTTAAAATGGCCAATTTACAGGGAAAATCGTGTACACCAGAGGCGGCGTCTTCGGATGCGCCCACCACACCTACCGGAGGCAACCAGGCTGCGCCTAAAGGTGCGCCCTTTTGCCAGGCTGCGCGATTTTGTGCGCCAACCGCAACCGCAGCTTCGTCTGCGCAACAACCGACGACCGAATACCAGATGCCAAACGTGGATTTAAGCGGATGGGAACTGGTAACGGTCAAAAAACGAAAATCAAAGACCAAAAAAGACCCAACCGCTACTTCAACGGTGCCGACAACGGCACAACAGAAGCCGCTCAGCAACCGTGCCAAGGCACGACTTGCTAAGCGGAAACAGCGGGAAGCCGCTAAGGAGTTCAGAAGGCAACAGGCGAAGGGGCGTCCTGCCCCCATGCCACAGCCTTCTACCAGTGTCCAAGTAGGCCCAGCACAACCAGTGCTGGGAAACCGCCCGAAACCGAGTGCGAGTACCGAACGGACACCCTTGGCGGCCACACCAGGAGGGAGTACAGCTGCTCAAGCGGGGGAGGGCAAACTTCCCCGCAGCGCTGCTCCCAGACCAAGGGGCAAGCGAGCGGGTAAAGGGAAGCAAAGGCACACGGGTCCTGTCGCCTCTGAGCAGGCTACCACTCAGCCTAAAAGGGCTAGAATGGACGAGACCTTTTCGCCCAGGGGCGACAGGAAACGAGCCAAGGTTGTCCCAGCACCCGCCGTGACCAAGCCATCGGTCAGCTACGCAGACACACTGCATGGCAGTGAATTCTGCGTAGCCATTATGACTGAACCTTTTGTAAACCTAACGTCAGCCCATGCGGAAAGCATAACGGAGACGTTAGAGGATTACCTGGACATCGCCGAACTTCAGCCGACAACCCCTGGCACGGTGCCTCGTACTGCGGCATTCCGCGGCAGGCCTTTTTTGTGCGATGGGGTTATCAAGGTATGGTGCGAAAACCAATTCGCCCTTGACTGGCTGAAAGAAACCATAATCAAAATAACATCACCATATAAGGGTACCCGGCTGACGGTCATACGCCAGTCGGAGATTCCGAAGAAGGTGAAGTGCGGCCTCATGGTACCACGATGGTCTGGTGAAATCGGTGACCTATATAGGAAACTGATTAGCCAGAACTCTGAGTGGTACGACCTCTCCCAATGGTCTTTGTACCACGTGGATAAGAGGGAAGACCCACCAAGTACCTTCCTGGTTTTAGGATTGCCTCAAACGGAAGTGAACAAACTCATTGAGAGGGGCAGGAGAGTTCACTACCGTATGGGGCAGATATACATGAGATTTTTCCGCGAGGGGCGCGGGGCTGGTCTCAGCAATGAGCCACCCCCGCCTCCTTCGGCAGCGGCATGCAGTATGGCCACGGGTCCTGCCAACCGTGGTCAGAGCAGCGGGCCAGCTTCTGGTCCCGCGCAACTGCATACTGCGCCGCCAGGTGTCGCCGCGCGAGGACCGAGTCCCAAACCAGGGACCTCGAGCCAAAGCGCGAAAACCACCGAAAGCGAAGTCGTCGACATAACTGACAGGTTGACGACACAGCTTACGTGGGGGACGACTCCTGGGCTAGAGGCGATGGATGTCGAGGCGTTACTCCACAGCGATGACCTCTCCGACACTCCACCCTCACCCACCCGTTAAAATTATCCAGACCAATCTCCAGCACAGTCAGACTGCGATTTCCACCCTTCGCAGAGTGCTGGAGACAGATAACCAAGCCATAGCCCTGATACAAGAGCCGTACATACGGAACGGCAGGGTCTGTGGCCTATCAAACATTGGTGGAAAGCTCCTTCTGGACACCACCGTAAGTGAACCAAGATCATGTATATTTGCTCCGAAACATGTAAACATCACCTTAATCACCCAATTCTGTTCCAGAGACCTAACAGTTGTAAGGCTCTCTAGCACCCCCGACAGCGACATAAAGGACGTGATCCTCGCGTCTGCCTACCTGCCAGGCGATGCGGATGTGCCGTCCCCGGAGCTTATGTCGCTGGTCGCTCACTGCGAAAAGGAGGGGCTCGAGCTGGTCATCTCTGCCGATGCGAACGCGCACCATCCGCTGTGGGGCAGCGTAAGTGCTAACGGCCGAGGTGAGGAACTTACAAATTACCTTTTTACTACTAATCTAAGAATTCTTAACATAGGCTCGGAACCTACCTTTGTAACGTCTCGAGCTGAAACCATTGTTGACATTACCCTGAGTACGGAACTTATATCTGAATGCATCTCGGACTGGCATGTGTCTAAGGATGCATCATTCTCCGACCATAAAAGGATACTGTTTAACATACATATGACCATTAAACCACCTGAACCTAGACGAAATCCAAGGAAGTTAGATAGGAACCGATTCAGAGCCTTAATGGCGACAGAGTTGGAAAAATTAGGGCTTCCACCCACCTACACTTCCAATAAGGATATAGATGACCATGTTAATAACTTAACTTCATTACTCAATAGCTCCTTTGAAACAACATGCCCACTTACGACAGTAACAGCAAACCAAAAAAACCGGAACTCCTGGTGGAGCCCGGCTCTGGAAAAGCAACGCCGTAAGGTAAGGAAACTGTTCAATAGAGCTACAAACACCAGAGAAGACCGCGACTGGAGTGAGTACACGCAAGCCCGTAGGGACTTCAAGAAGATGATCCGCCTCAGGAAGAGCGAGTGCTGGAGACGCTTCTGTACTAACATCGAGTCCAATAACCATGCTGTAAGAATTAAAAACATACTATCCGGTGAGCCCGAAAGGACACTGGGGTGTTTGAAAAGACCTGATGGCTCTTACACAAATAACGACGCCGAAACCAGCGAGTTACTACTAGAAACACACTTTCCAGGTTGTAGAATCTCAGACGAGATCAACTGGGATGATGATGTCCAAGTAACTCCAGATCACGAAGATTGGATAGCCGCCCAAAACATAGTTGACTCGGACAAAGTCAATTGGGCAATCAATAGCTTTCTCCCTTTCAAATCAGCTGGCCTAGACGGAATTTTCCCGGGCCTGCTTAAGTGGAGTGATGTAGCCATTGTCAGTCATCTGACAATGATCTTCAGAGGTTGTATAGCCTTTCGTCACGTTCCACTCAAATGGAGAGAAGTCAAAGTTGTGTTTATACCCAAGCCCGGCAGAAGTGACTATACACAAGCTAAGTCATTTAGGCCAATAAGCCTAACATCTTTTCTCCTGAAGTCTCTAGAAAGACTTTGTGACCGGGAGATCAGGACCAACATCCTAAGACTTAAGCCACTTCATCGCAACCAACATGCCTATAGTATGGGCAAATCAACCGAATCGGCGCTTCATAGCGTAGTCACGCGCATCGAAAACGCTATTAATAACAAACAATCAACCTTGGGCACCTTCATTGACATAGAGGGTGCATTTGATAAAACACGATTTACAAGCATAAGCCGAGCCCTCGCAAAACATAATGTCAATGCCACGATTGCCGGGTGGATAGACTGCATGCTGCGAAAAAGGGCGATTCAATTCACCGTCAACTCAACAACAAGGGGGGTAGTATCGAGAGGATGCCCCCAGGGAGGAGTCCTATCCCCTCTCCTATGGAATTTTGTTGTTGATGATCTGATCTGCCAACTAAACAGTTGCAGATTCTTTACGGTGGGCTATGCAGACGACCTGGTAATACTCATAAGCGGTGCTTTTGAGAACACCCTATGCGACCTTATGAGGTCAGCACTGAGAGTCGTCGAACTATGGTGCAATGAGCAATGCCTATCGGTTAATCCGACGAAGACAGAACTCATTCTATTCACCAAGAAACGTAAACTTGGCAACCTTAAATTGCCAAAGTTGTTTGATACCGACCTGATGCTAACTAACGAGGTGAAATATCTGGGAGTCATCTTAGACCACAAATTACTGTGGAACAAGCATCTTGATCACAAACTAGAGAGAGCATGCATAACCTTTTGGCAGTGCAGAAGACTCATAGGAAGAACCTGGGGTCTAGCTCCGAAAATCACGATGTGGCTATATACAGCCGTAATACGACCAATAATAACCTATGCGAGTATTGTTTGGTGGCCCAGGACCGAACTAAGTACTACGATCACCCGACTGCAACGATTCCAGAGGCTAGCCTGTACGGCAGTTACAAGTTGCATGAGAACCACACCAACAGCAGCCCTAGAAGTCATCCTAGGCCTACCGCCCCTAGACCTGTTTATACAACAGGAGGCGACAATGGCGGCGATAAGACTAAAGAAACTAGGACTGTGGGACACCTGTAAGAGCACACACATGTCTATTTTGGACAGGGCCCTGCAATATCAGCCTCTTATTGCAGCCCCGTGTGATAAGACTCCAAAATTCTATGCTTTTGAGAAAAAGTATCATATACAACTTAAGGAGGAGGAGAAAGACTACTCTGGAATCCATGAAGTCCGCATTTATACGGACGGGTCCAAAATGAAAACCGGTTCAGGAGCCGGGGTCTTCTCTCTCGATCTGAATATCCACATATCACTAGCTCTAGGGATACATGCTTCCATTTTCCAATGTGAATGCGTGGCTATCAAGGTAGCAGCTAACGCAGTTGCACGAAGGAGTATCGAAAACTACATCATTAGGATACTCTCTGATAGCGCATCAGTACTACAAGCCCTAGGAAATCACTCATACACTTCTGGACTTATTACCGAATGCCACCAAGCGCTGAATAAAATATCTTCAGCCAACAGGGTCGTCCTGCAATGGATTAAGGGGCATAGCGGTTCCATAGGAAATGATGCGGCAGATGAACTGGCTAGGAAGGGATCGAACACCATCTTGGCAGGCCCTGTGCCAACCATCCCGATTCCATTTAGCCAAATACGGACTTGGATCCGAGCACGCACCCTTATGCAACACAAAGACAGGTGGGACAACGTAACCACTTGTCGGCAGTCGAAGGAAGCCTTTACAGGACCCTCCCCGCGTCTGACGCGCAGACTGCTAAACCTATCCAGAGATAACCTACGAATAATGGTGGGTACCCTTACGGGCCACTGTGCTCTGAACAAGCATTTATTCGTACTAAACGTCACCGACAGTCCCCTCTGTAGGGGCTGCTTGGAGGCTGATGAAACAGTCGCCCATGTAATCCTGGATTGCATGGGAGTGGCAGAACACCGGGCAAAAATCCTTGCAAACATTAGGTCGCTCCGCGAAGCCTGCGAAATCCCCAGGAGGATTCTGAGCTTCTGGACGGAGCTGAAGTGGCTGGAATAACCACTGACCCACACGCATAATGGGCCACTTAAGAGCCTACATGCGGAAAATGGGAGCCCATATCACTTATCACTTATCACTTAACTTAACTTTCACCAGACGTCATGTCTCATTCTCATAAAACACGTAATAGCGTTCAGTTCCATAGAATTGGCGTCACAAGTGCCATTCCATGATAATTTCATGACCTTTACATTGCCGCGTCAAAGTTCGGGTTTAAATTACAATAAACACTATTTTACTTACATGCTTATCCATGTTAATGCATTATCTTCCCTCTTTTTTCGAGTTTGTTTTATAATTTGGTAGGATTAAGTACCTTTTATCTCGTCGCCAGATGTAGGATACACTTGTTTCCATAATAATCTTGGCTCGGCAATGCACCACCACAACATCTTCTGCCGGCGGCCATGACAGGTCTAGTCTTCCACCGACTGTGACGTATGCACTCGAGACAAGGGTAGTAAATACATAATGCCAATACACTACAACGGTGTTTATTAGAAGTTAGAAGCCATTTCTTGCTTAATAACAGTACTTGTCTCAAAACTTCCTTGGTATATAGCGAAAATCTGCGCGACGTTTTATTCGGTAGCTAGAGTTTTACAGTCTATTTAACCCCGCGACCGACGCTCGCCAAAAAGAAAGTTACATGCTGCGTTAAACACGGAAATTTTCCCAAATTACTGTTTAGTGGCGTTTTACTCTAATTGCACGGATTCATCAGAGTCATCACATTGAGGGCGACCGCGCCGCCGCCGCCGCCATGACACTAGCTCGCTGACAATGACAACCATTTGGGCAGGAAAGTGAAACTCTTGTCTGTGTACACCCCAGGAAATAAATTACAGTGCAACGATTTATAAGTATATTGAGTGAATTTAACTTAGCGAAAATTAGGGATGTTAATCTGCCCAAGAAACGGAAAATCTTTTCGTAAGGAAAATAGGTAAAAAATTTGAAAAGAAAAATTTCCCCTCTCCATAATACTTGTGTGATCAGCTGATTTGCCTTTCTTTTTTTTGCTTGGGGAGCCGAAGTTTTTTTTTGTGAATTTCATATAGGTTTCTTGGGGACAGTTTTTCAGAATCAGCTCCTAAAGTTTCGCTAACTAATTTAAAGTCATCCCATACCGAGTATCTACAGATTTATACGGACCTACATTTGAAGTAGTGGAGGGGATTCATAGTCTACTACGGTGGCCCAAAGCGGGTTGTTAACGGCTCTGTAGTCTGCCTTTCATAAAGAAGAGAAGAAGAAGAAGACTACTCCTGGGAGACTACTGCGAGTGCTGTCTCTTGAAGACGAAAATGAAAAAAATAGACTTTTAAAATTGCAACCTTATCTGTCGAATGGTCGACAGGTAGCTATCTAACGGTTCGTGAAATGCCCCCGAATGACAGTTAATGACAGATGACGGGATTAAAAAGTAATGACGAAATTGGCGGTCGCCATCACTAATGACTGTGGATGTCCTCTATTGTGCGGAATTCAGCATTTTTGAAATTAAGTACAGCTTTTTATTTAGAAAAAAAGATTCTCGTCTATAATACGAACGGCAATGAGTCAGGTCAGTTTACAGTAAAAGTACTTCTTTCAAATATGAAAAATGTAAATAAGATTATTGCTGTAAATGTTAAGATGAACCTTTTGTTGATAAAATTTTTACAGTTTTATGTGGGTACGCGCTAACTTGCTTTTACTGAACGAAACAGTAAATTTCACCTTTCATTTCAGTAAATTCGCAGTAAAATTCATAAGTAAGTTTCACCTTTATTACTCTGCCTACACCAATATTATCAAGAGAAAATATTTTATATGTTTTTAACGAATAAACTCAAACTACTGAACCGATTTCAAAAATTATTCAACATTGTAGATTGTTGCCTTTTCCCTGAGGAACATAGGCTTTCTCAATTCCCACGGGAACGAAGTCCCGGGCGGAAAGCTAGTTATTTATATAACTTCAAAATATAAAATCTATTTTGTGAAAGTTATTAAACTGTGAATCCAAAAGCAAAACTCGAATCAAATTGCAGAATGAAACAAAGGCATCGGATTACGCGGTAGCGGTCGACTTTCACCATACTTTTCATTAATCAACCCGTGTTAATCTGAATGAGAATAAGTTCTGATTAGTTCCTTGCGCTTAAACACTTGCAATGCACAAATTACTTGATTCATTGAATGAGATAATAAGAACAGATTTTAATTCGAACTAATTTCAAATCAAAGACATTGAGATAATTTATTAAACGGATAATACATTTGTTTTTGCTGTCTCCATTATGGAGTCAGCTATCTAGTTTATGTGAAACACAGCTACCTAACAAAACGATGGCAAAGACAAGTGGGAAGCCGCTGATTGCAAATGGCACCAGGCACCAACAAATTTGATAACGTAATTAAAGAAGAATAGGAGTACTTACCTTATCATATATTTACAAACACTCATATGGTTCATGTATCGGTAGGTACTTAATAAAAAGGTTATTACTAGGTTAAACTATACCGATACACGATAAAAAGAAGCCAGGTATGATAGTAAGTTTACAAAAGTATTTAACGGAAAAGAAGTTAAAGACGGATAAGGTTGAAAAATAAATTACAAAATAGAGAAATAATATATAGCTAGTAAAGAAAAACAAGTGCTTCAGTATAAAAATTAACACAGGCACATTTCATAAGAACACTAATCAATTTCTTAACGGTTTGTAGTTAATTACTAGATTTTTGTATGTTTTATAGCTTTTCTGATCGCTGTGGTCGTAACACAACCACAAAATAATAACTTTTCTTTATAGTGGCGTTAATAAATCACACTTTCAAAAAAGTTAGCGAAACCAATAATAAGTTTAAATGATAGCTAGAGAAATAGCCGTGATGACTTATTGAACATTAATTGTCCGTAACATGGTATTGCCATGATAAATGCACGCAGGTTGCTCGCCCGAGGCTGCTATCTTTTCTTCTGGTAACTCGTCTAAGAAAATACGACATAATGACCTAGATCACACTTAAACATTTTTCTTGTAAATACAAATAGCAAAATGCTTAAAGTATTATAGTAAAAAAACAGAGTTTTCATTGTATTTGTACGGTTTTTAACTGTGGTTTGTTTATCTTGGGAGGAAGAATTTATTACGACTCAAAAAATATTAAGTTTTGTTTAATTAACTTCATCATAACATTAGGAGAAAACGCGACGCAGCGGTAGACCCACGAAAGTTATTCCTACCAGGAGGGTGAAGTGGACCACCCCAAGAACAAACCGCGAGTCGCGCCTCTCAGCTGGCGATGGCGTTGAAAAGATCACTCACGCTGATTTCATAATCAAACTTGAATCGCTGACTGTCAAAGTGAAGTTTAGCTGCTTACTGAGAGGCGTGACTCGTGGGCTATGCTTGGGATGCTGACGCATTTAACAGACGAATCCCAGAAGAAGAGAATATGAATCAGAGGGGAATAGACCAGAAATGCCCGATCTGGATTTTATAGGGAGCGCAAGGAAGTAAGTAAGTCATTGTTCTACATCATTCGATTTCTTCGATTCGATTCCGACAAACGGAAAAGGATATTTCTTAATGCTTACCTAATTTCTCAGGTATTTATTTTTCGGTATTATCTCGAAGTCATCTCGTTACAGCATTTTTATTTAATTAATTAGTTACATTGATACTGTATATGCTTAACTTTTTGTTTTACGTTACTTTTCAAAGCGATAAAATTGACAAAGTGTTGACACTACACTTGCCAAAAAAAATTGTTTTTTTTTTCAGAAAGTCCCAAAAGTTCAGAGCAAGAAAACAGACAACACTGACATCAAGTTGAATAAAGTTATCAGAATGCGGGAACAGAAGTGCGATGATCGAAGCAAACCGAGCCACAGGTGGACGCAGATAATATTTCTATTTCACCGCACTATAATGAGATTTTATCACGAACCGTACTCGTTCATATCAACTGTTTAATGACTACGTATTAATGTAAGTAGCCCCTTTTGTATTCAGCCTTTTCTGTCTTGATAAAATTATTAACACTATAACGCTGCCGTTTGGATAGTTTTATTTTAACATAAACGTTGTAAATGAGACACACATGTGAAATTTTTTAAAAATTTTAACCAATCAGATAAGGTGTGTACTTAAAAAAGGCTTGTCGAAAATTTGTTGCTAGTAATGCTATAAATCTCATACACTATAAGCGATTAATGTAAGAAACTCATTGACTGTGCAATAATTGTTCACGATCAGCCCATAATGGCGGAGCGGCGCTGGCGCGTATTTCGAGAAGCAATTTATATAATTTTCTATTCGTTCGATGCACAATAAGATACCATTCAAAGTGAACGGCTACATGGAAGCACGGCTAATGCCTATGCATTACTTTTTTACATTCTCCAACAAAAGAAAAAATAAGCTCCTCGAATAGCTGGCATAACTTTGTTACGCAACAATTCTGTTCGTCGGGCAAAAGCCTTTTGACTGTTGCGCTTCGTGCGAATTTTCAATTTTCATGGTTCATGTTGATTTAGGATCCAACATATTTCGTAAACTTTCAAAACCAAAAGACATTTCGATGAATTTTATTTGATTAACTTACCACAATTCAGAAGTTTTCTATACTAAATGTAATTTAAATAACACTGTGACTTGAAATGTATTAAAAAGTCGAGAAATAGATTTAAAAAGAACTACGAGTAGTTTGTGTGTAATGATATTCCTTGATAATCATAAAGGGATTCTAAACCTTCATCGTGATAACAGGTGAAAGATGTAATAGGTCAATAATAGGTAATTTATCCTACCATCCATCCAAACACTCTCGTCTCTTAACTCAATTAATATTATAATTGGCCCCGTATTATACAAACAGGCTCAGTGCATCTCTCATTTTAAAGGTTCCAGAAATCAACTTAAGCCAAAGATCGATTCCGCAAAGAAGTCGACATGACAATTCAGTCGTCTCTCTGGATCAGCCCTTTAGTCTGGATATGAAAACCATAAAACATTTACGAATCCATCACTTTATGCAATCAATCACATAATTTAAGCAACTACTTCATTTATTGATAAGGATTAAGAACGTTGAATTACCTACTTAGAAAATCGTTTCATTTGTCAAAATCATTGACTCATTTACCTTACAAAACACAAGTCTTCATTGTTTTAATAACATCATTGTATGGAGTGTTGGTATTAAATGTTAATTTACAACACATACGGTTGGAAGCAGTACTATTACATTGCTGTTTACATGTACTAATACTCGTACTTAATTAGTACGAAAACATTTGTTTTGTTTGCTTTCGGGACAAGGGCTGTTACGATGACGATGAAATAAATAACATCATGCAATCAAAGTTCGTAGGTACATGAGAATTCCTTTCACTCTTAGTCATGAAAAATAATTCATAGCTGAATATCGCACCGATGACATGAGTACTACCCAGCGTCACCAATAAAATATTATTATTCTTTATCATTATCTTTATATACAGTCAAAATCTGTCAGGTGCCGGGCGACAAGACGACTATACAGGGTAATTTTTTTATCAGTATCCAAATTTTTCTTACGGTGTCAGTAACGTTGATAGAACGTAAATAAGAAAGAAAAAATATTATTTTTTTTCCAAAATTTTCAGATTTTGATACCTCTTTTTAACGTCTTAGAGGATGAATTTTGTAAAACGCGAAAAACGGGTGTCACAAATGTGTAGAAGAGTAGGTACTATTACCAAGTTTCAAGTCGACTAAGTTATTTTTTTTCCATACAAAAAAATATATTTAATTGTCATGCTTCAGAGGATCTAGCTTGAAATTTTTATATGAAACGATATAAAACAAAAAAATACGGGTCTGTTAAATTTTCATAAATTTTACGTACCAAAAATTTGGATACTGATAAAAAAATTACCCTGTATACTTACAGGGTAATTTTTTTATCAGTATCCAAATTTTTATGGGCCACGACGATTACTTAAACTCCTAGCTACCTATAGGTAGCTAGGAGTTTATATCGCCATATCGATCGGTCATTTCATCATCGGCCTATCCAAACCAATTTGGGCACGAGCCTTGATGACCATCAAGGAACACGGGTTTGCATATTTGAGGTAGGTCTGCTCTTTCACGCGTATTATTCAATGTCATGGTGTTGCGGAGTTTTAGCCAGCTACAATACATGGTAATTATTCCTGGGCTGGATGCTAGGTTAACTTTTGTACACGTATTTTTTTAAAGTTATTTTTTGAGTCTGATGCTATTTATTTGTTTTGTGTGTGTGCAAATAAAGTGTATTGTATTGTATCAGTGCGTTCTTCAGAGATCCCGAATAGCATCAAAGGTGCTCACTCACCGCGGTGGAATAAAAACCCCACAAGTTCTTCGCTGTGGGTTGGGTACCTAGTGCGCAGGGTTTTTTCAATTTAAAGAAAAAGTTGATTATTCCTTAAAAACCCCGATTAGCTGCACCGAAACATCCCAAGACATGTCCATTTTCATTTGCTTTATCATAATTGTGGACTCACCATCTTCAACTGACGTGCCCTTTATCCGTGACGTAATGCTGAATAGAAAACGAAATATGATTCGACGTAATTTCAACTCTATTCAATTCCGAATTACCTACTTTAAAATTTCGTAATGCATATTGTAACTTGATAACCTCTATCTCCAGTCAGACATAATTGAAGTACAAATTCACGCTGGTGATTTTAATTAATTCAAAATGTTATTACCTACTCTCAGATGCAATCTATGGCTTAATAGAAAATACAAGCACAATCAAAGGTTATAAAACTGTTGTCTTCGCCGGATCGCCATTGTATAATAGATAGATTTGGGTGTGAAGCTTAATTTATGACTAGCTTGAAGCTACATCTGAATGCACCAGAGGATAAATAGAATTATGAATGTGGATAACACCTGACGTTGTAACGGACAGCGCACTAGACATTTATAATCGCGTTTTCGAAAACCATTAAGCAGATAGTGTACTGATTTTTATCTAAATGGATTAAGTGAAAACATGCCTCAAGAAACTATGTTCGATAAAGTTGAAGATCAAGATCTCATTGATCTGTCTTATGAAGTTACGACCGCTCATATAAATATGTATAAATATATTTTTCTAGAAAATATGTCAAATCAAAATGCTACAAAATTAATGAAAAGTTTTAGAAACATCACAAGCTCATCAAATATTTCATTTTGAAAAGCAAAAATGGAGTATTTCCACAAAATCGACGGAACCTCAGCAGTTAACAACGAAGAGAAGACGGAATTTGAAGCCTTTTAGCTACACTTACGAGTACGACAAAAATAGTTTATGTTTTGGAAATGCGAAGAGAGATGTATTACATGGCTCTTAGGGCAATCTTAGACGCATCATTACAACTTCCTTAAGATGAAAGTGCTCGGTTGTAAAACCGCTGAACTTTTTACTTTGATCATCAAAAAACGCCTGAACGCACCTATGAGACTCGTGGATTTTTTTGTAGAAATATGACCTAATTACCTATTACAAAATGCCTCTTATGTGAATATTTGCCCCTGCTAATCCTCCAAGACAGCAAGCGTGGATCTCCAAGTACACATAATATTAAGAACACCTTTTAAACTGCTTATCGCTCGCTCCGTAAGAGTGAATTTTCTTTTTGTTTTTTTAGGAGTTTGCTAAAACAACCTCTAGCCCATCATTAAAACCTTCGTGCTTGCACACCTGTATGTGTACGATTTGTTTTGCATGCGCCGTAAACAAGCGCGCGACGGGTAACCATATCTAAATATGAAGGTGTCGTCTATGATAAAAATATCGTACTTTTCTCATTTCACTTATTATAAATTCCAAGATAGCGAAAACGAAAAAAACCTCATCAGGTTGCTGATACGAGCATTTTCTAATTTTTGACTGATAGGTTCCAAAGTCAGTCTGCCACTGCCACATCTCGGAATACAATAACTATTTTACAGTGTATCCGGTACACACTACACTTCGAGTATGTTTTACTAGAATAGATTCTTTATTTTATAGGACATTCAGGATGCCACTTAAAACAAGTCAAGATTACATGAAATACATACAAACAAACATTAAAGGATTTAAATACATACATACGCATTCGTTCTATTGACCCTACTGACTCTACGCCTATTCGCAAAGGTGCAGTCTTCCCCAGAGAAGAACAGGCAAGAAACTCTGCTTTTACTTCCTAACGATTTTCTTTAGAAATAAAGCGGCAGACACTTATCAGAAAGATGTTTTGAATGTAGTTTTTTTCTCTCTCTAACCGGCTGACTAGGGATTGCCCAGACTGTCAGTTCTATCCAAATTCAAGAAGAGCCATCCTAATTACACTTCTCATCATTATACAATAGCTTCCGTTCCGTAATTACGATCTGAGACTTCAGCATACAATTTTTTTACATACTTAGGTAGAAATAATCAAAGCAAATTAGAAACTCATTAATCTAACATCAAAACTGTCAGCAAGTGACTTGCAGTTTCCATTTTCTCGAAACAAACCTAATCATTCCCTTCCTTCTGCTTCTAAATAACATTTTTACGTCTTTTGTAAATAAAGATTCTAATTTTCATTGAAATTCCCTACTCTTTGTTCAGTCACGGCTGGAGGTAGTATCTCGAAGTATTCCAACATCATGTTTAATACCTTGTGTACATAATATATTTGTTTACCAGATTCAAATCCCTTTAATGTTGCCGAGTTATGAAATTGGTTGATACAAATATGTGCTGATTGTGCATGTATTATGTTATCAAATCAATACGAGTCATACACTAATGACAAAGATGTGTCATTCGTCATCAGTCGTATGACCCCGGCAAAATTTAATTTCGTTAATCTGCTAAACAATTAAATTCCGTGACCACTCAAATATTGCACTTTAATATTCCTGTTACATATTTACAACAAAAAACGAGGGAAACTTGAACAATGCGGTCAAGGGAAACCAGACGTTCTGGTATAAGCAGACTAATTATATGGACATCTCACTTGTTCTAATTACGTGGAATCTAGATGTCTGGCAGCAAAATGGACGAGCAAGATACCATAGCAGTGCGTAAATTTGCGTTTATGCGTTTCGGATGTGAAAAAGGAAATCTGAATGTACAGTTCTAATGCACGTGTGAGTGGAATTACTTCGTTTCCCGTAATTACTGTCGTGTTATGAGTCCGGAACTTCACTCACATCCTTTAAGTCTGTAGTATGTAGCAGTTTCATTGTAGAGGCTACTTTTTATTACATTCTCATCCCTACTGGGTCGTGCACATAAATTACGGCAAACGAATGCTACAGCATTAAATTAATGGTTATTTTATTGACATATCGTGGGATTGCATTGACTATACAATTATGCAAATGGTACTAACAGAGCAAAATCCAGGCAGAGTGACTTAGTGAACTTTCGGAGTTTCGGACATTTGAATTTCCATTTTCCTCCACTTTTTGATTATAACAAGTTTGTTCAGCTGCAGTGGACTGCTTAGGTACCTTGTGGTATTAGATCAAATTATATGAAGCCTAAACGTGTCAGCATGAAAAAGTAGAGTAAAAAGTAGAGTCTGGATAGAATTATAAAAGGCATTTCAGGCGAAACAAATTTACCTAAAATGCGAAATACTAAAATAAAGCCAGAAATTAATTCAATACGAATAAAAAAATGTGTAGGCTTTAAAAACATAATTAATGAGATTTTTGCCGACTTCAATAAAAGTTTGAGGTTCTCAATTCGACTGTATTTTTTTTGTCACGCGAAAGCTCAGCCGATTTTACCAAAATTATTTTTTGTGCGTAGGAGTATACCTTAAGTGGTCCCATATTTGTCGAAATTGATTGATGAGTGGTCCTATATAAATTTTTACAAAAAATTCTTACACAATATATATATTTAAATGACGTTTTGGTTTATGGTTATCTGCTAACAGGCATTGTCGAGATTGAAGTCGGTTTATTCATACGTCTTTAACGTTGACAATTATAACATGTTGTTTTGATGGGATTCATGTAAATGCTAAACAACAAACTCATTAAAGTTTAAGTACTTCCAATAATTGTGACTGCGTAACGAAAGTGTGTGAGCCTTTCTATCAGTTTCTATCAACATTCAATAGTTAATACCACTAGCTGTGTTGACTATTCTTACAACGAAACAATACATTAATCATTAACTTGACAGCAAATTAAACTAACCGCTTATTTAAAAACATATGCGAGCAATGACCAATAGGTATGTACCTATTAACAATGTGGTTTGATGCGAATAATTTCTTTTGTAATGTTTTGGTTTAGTGTACAGAAATTTAATTCATTGTTGTTACATACATAAGTATACAAAAAAAAATGTTTATTTCATTGACATTATACAATACATGCATATTATAAAGGTTTATGGAGTCTCCCTTTAAGCGAATGTTATGGCCGATTAATTCGACGGCCGGCCGGTTTGGTCGCGTGGTAGTAGCGCTGCCTCTTGATCGACGGGTCCTGTGTTCGAATCCCAGTAGGGACAAATATTTTTGTAAAAAGCAAATGTTTGTTCTCGGGTCTTGGGTGTTTCTATCCAAGGGACCCACGACACAAGGAAAAACCTGAGCGTGGGCCTTTGAGTGGGTAGCGTCTAATTCCGTTTAGTCGGGAGAAAATTATGAGAAATCGTTTAGGCTCAGATCACACGAAGGAACTCAAATGTGATGAAACCTGTTGCAGACATTCTACTTCTATGGATGAAACTGATATAACTGCAACTGGGGTGTGTAGCCCATATTTTCTTTATACAGGTTGAAAAAGAACTTCCTAGCTTTATTGAAAATCCTGAACCATTACCACTTACTGAACACTTTTTTTTTTTTTGGGTGGATCGTTTTTTTTTCCTTAACGTAGACACCACTCGGGCGCACCCCCCGAGCGCTACCCGCACCCCTCGCTTGCCTGGTGTAGGAGTGTCGGGTTGGGTTTACCTAGGCAAAAAATGAACTATTCCGATTGAAAAAATTTTTTTTTTTTCATAAGTGGGTTCTTTGAGTGATACATACTGGTTCAGGATTTAAAATATAGCTAGGAGGTTCTTTTTCACCCAGTATTTAGTTGTGTCGTTAAATAAGTTAGCGAATATTAACGATTTAAATCAGTGGGCTGTACAACTTTCCCCAAGGAACGTAGGTCAAAATATGGAAAAAAATTAGTCTTCCTAGTTTCTATACAACTTGTGCGATCAGGTGATTTACCTCATTTCATTAGGTTTCTTAGGGTTCAATTTCATGGGGATAATCAGCCCATAAAGCAAGGGCGGATCCCCCCCTGGGCTGGGTCCAGGACCTAGGCAAATTTGACACATAACTGACAAAAATGATTAATAAATAGGTACGCCAAGAGTTTAGGTGGCCAGATATCATATTAAAGGAGTATTTACAAAATATACAAAAAAAATAGGAGTATTTATACAATTAGTCGATTAAAAAGGACATAAAAGTGGAAAATGATCTACCGATGGATCTTTTAGTGGATTTTAGTGGACGGAGGGGGCGAACCACTAATTAAAATTATAAAAAAAAATGTTTTAATATATTTTGACATAAAACGCCTTCGTCTCAAACGTTCAGTAAACAACGCCGATTCCGCCAACACCTCCTCGATTTTATTATCAATATTAAATTATGACTTCTTGTGACTTGACCACGACTATGTGACCTCACCCTGGCGCCAAAGCTGGATCCGCCCTTGTCGCTAACTAATTTAAGTTTGCCACATATGAAGTCACACAAGCACACGGTCAGTTTCACATGTTTTTAACAAGTTAATTCTGATATACATATTCGTTTACACTCATATTGCGCCGCGTACAGGAATCACAGTTTCTAACAAGTTTCAGCAAAGACTTTTAATTTTGAATAAAGGTGTTAAACTTAGTTATCTTTTATTTGTATTTCATCGTGTGTTCCTTTAGTTTAGACCTTACCTACACAAAGGCCATGTTTAGGTGTAAGAAAAAGTGACTGCATATTCTAGATTGTTCTAAGCTTGCCAAGTGGGTAAAAGCTGCGGTGGGTAATCAGCTTGGTAAAATTCCGAATGTTTTTTTATCGCATTCTGTTAGTGCAAGGGTCCGCTTTCGAAAGGCGTCGCCTGCGCAGCTCCGGCGGCGTGAAATGCGACACAATGCCCGTTCGTGAGCCCGCGCCACGCGGTACGTCCAAATGTTTATGCGATTAGATAACATCAATTGTACCAAATTGTCTGCGCTATATTGATTTTTATCTACTATCTATCTATATGTCGTAGGGAAATGATGAAATCAGACATTTCACGAATTCCCGGGAAATGATGATCACATCATCTTTACTAGGAATTTATGAAATCCCTAGGGAAATGATAAAATAAATAAAATCGATGTTGGGAGACCACCTACTCTAAACTTTTTTGACACATTTGTTTTACGGTTTTATTGTAGTGTTCGTCTGTGTTTTTTAAGAGTAGTTATGTTGTAGTAAAGTTATTGTAATAACTTTAAATAAATATTTTTAAGTAGGTTCATTAAGATTAAGTAATTAAAAACACTCGCTTATGATCTGCAGGCAGGCCAATTCTATTACAAAACTACAACTGCGCGCTTGCGGCAGTCATTTTCGACATGACACTGATATTTGATGCTGCGTAGTATCTATTCTGATCTGTTTGAAGTCGGTGCTAAGCCAAATAAAATTGATAGGCCGCCTTCAAACAGATCAGTAGATACTACGTAGCACATTAAACGATGTTGTCTTTATTTTACGCTTTTTTGAAATCAGTAAAAAAAATTTTATAATTTTATTTTTTCAAATTTTGTTGTGTAAATAATAGAAAGTAGGTACATGAGTACCTATTAAATTCGAGGGTTTCCCTAGTTTTCCTTAGGATTCCATCTTCACAATGGGATCACCTCTAGAGTATACTCTTTCGAACAAAAAAAAGAATTTTGTAAATCGATCCACAAATGACGGTAAAATCGATGAACATACGTAAAAAAAGATACATACAGTCGAACATAGAACACATCTATTTTGAAGTCAGTTGAAAACTGAGGCGTCTCAACTTCGATTTTTTATTTCATTATTTCCCTAGGGATTTCATGAATTCTCTAGTAAGATGATGTGATCGATCGGGCAATTTTATCATTTCCCGGGAATTCATAAAATCCCTGATTTCATCATTTCTCTATGACATTTACATACAAAAAATCTATAACCAAGAAGGCGAATCTGTACACTGAATAAACTTAAACATTTCTTTTTCAACTTGTTGCAAGTAAAACCTTTAAATAGATAAAGTACTCTTAAACACTGATACTTCACACCACAGTTCTAACTTCGCTCTGCGCTGAATTCGATTTCCACGATATCACCTATTATACGGACTACTAAAAGAGTGTAAAGTCTAGCTAATTTAATATACAACGGCAGCAGCTACACATAGATCGCGAGTATCGCGACTACATTTTTTCCTTGAAGCTATTGTTTTCTAAACTAATCTATACTAATATTATAGGTAAAGAGGAAATATATATTTTTCTATGTAACGAATAAACTTAAAAACTACTGGACCGATTTCAAAAAATCTTTCACAATTAGGATGCTACATTATCCCTTAGTAACATAGGCTACATAATTTTCCCAAATCCCCACGGGGACGAAGTCCCGAGTGGAATGCTAGGTATCAATAAAGAGAGGTAATAAATAGTTTTGAAGATGGTCCTTTTAGATGAAAGTCTAGGCTAGTACCGGTTCGGCGTGCGCGGTGGGTAACGGCATTAAAAACAAGGATTACAGCCAAACGCTTTAGATATAATGGCCTCGGATCAGATAAGCCGATCCGCCTCGCTATCGTAACGAGCGCAATTAGTAAATATTTTTATAGGAAAGTGCACGGCGGCGCGCCACTCTGACGAGTGAAATAATTCGGAAGACAATGATTTATTAAGCCCTGTCCCCGATGGTTTCAATAAGTCATCCTGCCAGATTATGATTTGCAATAGATAAAGTTATATTGCGCTTGAAAAGAGAACTCTGGCGTCACAAAATACGCCTTACATAAGTAGAATGTTCAGGCTATTAAAAATTACTAACAAATGATAAATTTAAGGTGTAAGTAAACGTTTATATAACTAACGCGATACTGGTACGTATTCACACATTTTCCAACAACACGATAAAGCTGTAAGTAACGGATGAGATGGATGCTCACAGTTATGTCATCGGAATGCCATTGCATTGTAGCACATCAATCAAGATTCTGTTACTCTGTTGCATCAAGCTTACACCCCATTGGAGCTAGAATAGCGTTACTTTGACAAACGTGCGACAAATGCTATAACAAATAATTAAGACCAAAATTACATTTCCATAATCTGTAATAAAAATAAACTAAAAGTTACATCGAAATACCGTTGAAAATCAGACATTGGTCATGTAACGACGGGCGCCTCATTATTAGTACCCAATCAAAATTTTACCCAACGGCAACTAAATAGCTATGCAATCTTAAAATAATTGCTTCCGCTTTTATCAAGTTGCATGAACACATGCTTAAAGAAAATGGATTTCTCAATCCACCAGTGGCTTGATTGCCATTTTCGCCTAACTGTAGATCTTACGTTCGCTCAAAGTCTAACCATTGAATACGAGAGCTTTCCTCGCAAATTGTTTATGATTATAAATGAATAATCGGCACCGTTTTGTAGCACTATATTCGTGAAAGTGATACGGGGTATTATAATACACATTTGAGTCTTTCTATAAAATATTGGTATCATTTAAAGGTGCTCAAATATATTATATACGGTACGATCAGTAAAAAATCTTATCTTATAATCAGCAAAAGTTAATCTAGCTTAAGATGTTCTTCCTGGTGCCTAAGGCCGTTTAAATAATTATCTATCAGCATTGTGCAGACTGGGCTATGTACAAAATTTTTAATATGTTCTGATTTTTTGTATTAGTCACTTTAAGGTCCTAGATTTGTAAAAAAAAGATTCACTTTTTTTTGTTGATAAATAATAAAATTTTATACACTTTTCACTTCGCTACACCGCTCCTCTACGGAATCCAAAGATTTCATTCCTTTGCCATTTTAAAAAACTTCAAATGAAAATGAATTTGCCAAATACTTTTTTCTTTAGCTGACGGCTTGGCAAAGAAAAACAATTCCGTTTAGGAGTTGGATTAGCGTAGTGAGATTGTGAAAATTAATATATGTTTTATTTCTTAGCAAAAAAATAGTTCTTATGTTTTTTGAGAAAAGGACCCTTAACCAGACCAATTTAAAAATATTCTGAAAATGTCAGACATAGCTTATTGTGGACATTTTAAGCCGATACGGAAGGCTTGAGCTGCACGCTGCACATCGGAAATGCATCTTTACAAAAGTTTCTACATTTTAAGTCATGTTTATTGCGACTAGACGATATATAAGAGATCAAAATTATTTCCAGGTTATAGCAAGTGACATAAATCACTCGGGTGTGAATATGAGAGCAATTATACCAGATTGGTTAAGACAGCGCATTACAAGCGATTAACATTAATTATGCAAACGACCCACGTTTCATTCCGGTCGTGATACGAGCTAATGTTATCTAGAACATTTAAATCGATTTTCGGATTTCTTTAAAAAATATCAGCTCTACTAACGCTACCGACTCATATCTTAAAAAATATTATATCTACAGCTGTCACAATCCTTTGGTGAAAGTGAAATGCTGAGTTATTTGATGGCGAAAAAATAGACCGCGTGAAACACTGTTATGCGAAGTATTGATGTGGTACCAAAAGTACAAAACAAAAACCATTTTCAAGTGGTAGTATAAATAGTCTCTTGCAATCAGTTACGAGTATATATTTTAAGATTGAGTCTCTTTAATACCTTTCGTTTTCAAACTGTTTTTTCCCTACTGTTTGTTTCTATCTATTTCTACATATCAGAATTTGATGGTTTAGGCGGTAACCTGGAATCCTATTTATTTTATTTTATTTAATAAAATGCTGCACTAACAGCGCACCAAAGCGTACAGCAAGTTAAGCAATATAATAAACTTAAATAATTAATTACAAAATTATTATAATTAATTACATTTTAAAAACACTAATAACATATAAAACTAAAAAAATAAAAATAAAATAGAAACAATAAAAGCATTATATAGTGCGCAAGCAAAAGCGAATGAACTCTGGCAAACTACAATAAAAAATGTCCAAGCCAGGTTGTCGAGCAAACATATGACACAACGCATTTCAAAAATATCATACCTTTCCACAGTTTTACGAAAGTTAATTCAGTAATGTTGTGAGATAAAGCGTTTAAAAAAAATTGTTGGTAAATAAAATGTAACATGATCTGTAAATTATTTTTTGTGCATTAAAGGAAAGTATAAACGAGGGGAGGCTTTTGCTCTGCAATGGGGCAGCTAATAAAAAAAAAGGAAAGTATTAATAATACATATTTTATTTATTTTCTCTCTACAAAAGTTGGTGATAATACAGATGACAGAATTATTTGATTATCTTTTGTGAGAGCTGGTGTCCGTACTAGGAGAACCTGTGTTACGGAGTCACCAGGTCCCACCCTCTTTCTAGTAGGTACTAGCTGAACGTGATGGTACAGTAAATAGTACAGAGAGGTACAGAACTAGCTTGCTAATGACTGTAGACAATTCACCAAAAAACCTAAATATAGAAAAACAATATTATCTTAACAATTAAAATAATGTGTGCGGGTGTGTATGTGTGGGCGTGTGTGTTTGTGAGTGTGTGTGTGTGTGTGTGTGTATGTGTTTGCGTATGTGAGTGTGTGTGAACATGCGCGTAAGTGGGTGTAGGTTGTAATTTGTGATAGTAGGCCAGAGCTGTTAAAGAATCAAAAAGATAAATAATTTGAATTTTATTTTACAATTAAGAGAATTTCTTCTGTGTTAGAGTAGTCTAAGTTAAGTAGCCATTTTGTAACTTTGTGTTTACAATCAGTTTTGCACAACGGATATATGTTCAAAGCTTTATTTACTTTGTTATACTTAATAAGTAAATCATATCTGCGTTCGTAAATGACGCTTTGAGAGAGGCACCAGGTGCGCGGACGCAGCAGCAGAGACAAAGGCATGGTGTCCGTACTGTCCGTGTCGATGACGGTAACAAAGACGGGTGAGAAGAACCGCGGGACGGACGGTAGGACTGCTACTATTAATCATATCGCAGACATTATCTATAAAAATCACGACACTCCATTTCATACCTCGCGTTTACTGGTACCCGCGCGCCGGAAAGCAATAAAAGCTTTCTAACGCCTCTCTTCATGAACGCGTATCAAACATGGGAAAAGAGCAAAGGTCACCGATACGCTCCTGTAGACAGCGAAACTTTTATCTAATTGATGCGTTAACATTTAAGCTGGTGGGTAACAAATCACGTCGTAAATTAAGCTAATAAATAACATGCATGATATACATTTCACGAGTGCTCACGCCTTTTTGTTATAAAACCATTAGCGGAAATATTAAAACCTCAAAAACAACATGTTGACAGAAAAACGATTATATAATTATGATAGTAAACGGCTTATCTCATTGGTATCGCTACGGGTAGCCGTTAATAACCTTTCGGTTGCATCAGAAGCGTGCGCGAGCGCATCCGAAACGCGCTCGTAAAGTTACGAAACGAGACGTAAACAGAAATAAACGCAAGCGGCAACAAAGGGCTCGGCTGAAATAGGCCGGCATGCTTCCTAGTGGATACGAGAGCACGACGACGACGCCCTAAAATTAAACACCGAACGCATAAGATTTGCGTCAGTCCCTTGAGCTTCCGTAACTTAACTTTCGCAATCAATTCTTTCGCTGCACAACGGAAATTTAATACCGTAAGTCTTGAGAGGGTTACATATGACACTGCACATGTGTTGTTTAAATAAATTATTGCTCAATTACGAACGCTTGCATAAAATCTTCAAGAGAATAAAATATGGCAAAATACTCACCATGTGGCTGTTTAATATAAAGATGTTACTTACCTGAAAGAAAGCAAAACATCAGCTTTAAATAAAGCTAAATCATTGAGATTACGGGCTATATCAAGAACAGTTTGCAATAGCAGGCATGATTTCAGTGTAGCATAACACACGATGTCTATTAATCAAAGTTGCGTGAAATAAGATAGCTAGCACACTTGACCGAGCGAGTTATATTTTTAAAGACTCTTTCGTAGCCATTGAGGTGTAACCGGACGCGATTCATCTTCTCTAGCGATTGGTTATAGAAAAAAACAATAAAACCGATCTCGAAAGAAGAATCTCGGATGCTAATTCAGTCAATATTATGCACGCATCAGAGAACACGAAGCTACGAAACATGCATAATGTAGCCAGTTGAAAAATGCATGTGGGGAACCTATTGCATTTGCGGTAATTGCATATTTAAAATTTCTATACGAGTAACAAGAGAATTAAATATGTAGGAGTACTTGTAAATAAAACGTGGAATGAATCAAAGCTAATGTGATTTAGTAAGGGCTTGGCAAGGGCATAACGAAGTGGGTATTTAGCTAGTAATATAGAGTTAATAGGTATAGAGAGTGAGATCGAGTGGCGACCCGATAAATCAATGAGGTTCGTTATGCACTGGCCGGCGGTGATCCCGTCCGCGAGGCTTAAAGATGCTGCATAGATTATTATGATTTGTGGCCGGTAGCCACGACGAGCTCTAACTATACGATCTCCGCACAATCATGAAATATGCGAATGATTTATAGATATTACCCGACAATAACACTCTTTTCACACCACCATTTGTGAAATAACTACTTATTTTGCAACAATGATTTACGAGTATTTTATTAACCGACTTCATAACAGGAAGAGATTCTATGTTTGACTGTATGTATCTTTTTTCTTATGTCTGTTCATATCCGCCATTTATGGACCGATTTTCAAAATATTTTTTTTTGTTTGAAAGAGTATGCTCCAAAGGTGGTCCCGTTGTTACCAAATCCCAGGGAAATCGAGGGCAATCCTCGAATTTAATAGACACTTACAATGTTTCTCATGTACTTTATATTACTTATATTCAAAATTGAAAAATATACAAACTAAAAAAAACTGACTTCAAAAACAGAACAGCAGTGCTCAAAAGCGAAAAATAAAGACAATATTATTTCATGTACTAGGTACCTACTGATCTGTTTGAAGTCGGTGTCAAGTCAAATAAGTTTAATAAGCTATAAGCACGTTCCGCCTTCGCACCGACACCAGATCAGTTATATAATATTCACTTTATTTTTCGCTTTTAAGTACTGCTATTTTATTTTTGAAGTCGGTTTAAATCATTATTTTTTAAAGTAAAGAGGTAAAAAGGTTTTGATTGAAACGGAAGTTATGATGTGCGCTTTTTGTTTCTTTGTAATTATGCCCGTTATATTTTTAAGCTTCCAGGCTTGCAGGTAGGTAATAAATGACATTTTGACAAGATAAGTACGTTGTACGTAATCTAACCGATCACAAAAGGGACTATTAATTCGCAAGGTTGTTCCTGCTACTTATTTCTATATACTCGTACCTTAGATTATCGAGCGCAGACGAGTTTTCTTCTAATATATGCAAAAAACTATCTATATTTTACAAAAAACTGTACAAATACAAAGTAAACTTAAAGCGTGCAAGGTCAACATCTCACATGATTTTGACTCTATATGCGCGGTATTACAGAGGCCAGCGCAGGATACACCATTTTCAAATTTTTACCATAAATTATAAATCTGAAAGAGTGTTTGTCTTTCTTTCACTTTGTAGCTGAGTAAAGGATCGACCTGACTCTTTGTATCTTTCGAATAGTTAGAAAGCTGGTCAAAAATAAAATAGACCAGTGTTTTTAAACTGTGGGTCAAGACACCCCGGTTGTGATGCGTTATTTGGGGGGTCGAGGGTGAAAGAAAAAGACATTTATGTGTAAGACCTACCTAAAATAAGAAACTAGGTACAATTCTATTGCTAAGGTACTATTATGATGCCTTCCACCTTCCGCGCCTACCCCATAGCAAACACGGATATTTATAACTACGGTACGAGTTATAGCTTAAAGGTCTTAGGGGCCTTAGAGGTTCGCCAGAACTTTTTAATTTCTAAAGGGGTCGCGAATTCAAAAAGATTGAAAAACACTGAAATAGACAACACTAGAAATGTCCGCGGTTAGCCGGGAAGAGAGAGGACCACAGGGAAGGGTAGAGGGGGCAGTGACCTGATTGCACGCGCATTGTTCCGCGAACGCGCGCGCGCACGGAAGCTGATGCAGATCCACAACTAATGGATCACTTTAGCATCGCATCCGAATAATCTAATAATTTCTGTCTCTGTTGTACCTGATCAGTTAAGGGCTTCTCTATGCCTTAAGATGTAACTATAGAGTTTATTTCAGATAGATTAGAAAAAAGCTATCAAATTACCACGCTACGAACTTTGATCTCAGCCATCAAACTAAATAAAGACTTTCTCACAAAATAGGTAGTATTTCAAGTCATGCATTGAAAAGAATACAATATAATTGGATTTTCTCAGATTTACGAGAACGTAATATTTTTGTTTTCTTCTGGTTCTCGACTAAAAATTTTATTACGAAAGGACCAGTTATCACCCCCGAAATTCGATTGCTTATAATATAATAGTCGGGCAAAGTTAGGTTTTGCGTCAAGGAAATTGTAACCAGCAATATTTTTTTTTCTATAGATCTTTGTATTAGTATAAACATATTCATTTTGTACAACTTTAGAGTTGCAGCAAGGCTGTAAAAAAAATGTCCAAAATTGTCAAAACAGGTTTTTGCGATTTACCGGTAAACTACGCGTCTGGCGGTAAAAAATGTTATGTAACAAAAAACCGCAATAAAAAGAAAAACAAAATGAGTTTTGTTGAGTCCCGATCGGTTTGGTAGTTTTTGCGCAATCCACCTAAAAACCGCATTTTTTGGTCATTTTTTGAAATTCAATAACTCTCGTTGTATATTATATAAAGAGCTGAAATTTGGATTGAAGGTAGATATTACAGCTTCTAACATCTGTACCAAATTTTAGCTCGATCGCATTTAAACTTTTTGCAAACCGCAGCAAAAACTGAAAAATGGTCCTTTCGTAAAATGGCCCTAAAAAAGTTTGTATACTACGTAGAGACTTTTGAAACCTCTCATTCTCTTTCGCTAATCCCTCTCTACAATATGTCAAAGTTTCATAAAGTTTAAGCGAATGAAAGTCCCTAAAACGTTGATCACAAAGAGGACCATTTTTCAGTTTTTACTGCGGTTTGCAAGAAGTTGAAGTGCGATGATTTGCAAAAAGTTTAAATGCTAAATTTTGGTACAGATGTTAGAAGATGTAATATCTACCTTCAGTCCAAATACAACGAGAGTTATTGAATTTCTAAAAATGACCAAAAAACGCGGTTTTTTGCGGATTGCGCAAAAACTACCAAACCGATCGGGACTCAACAAAACTCATTTTGTTTGTCTTTTTATTGCGGTTTTATGTTACATAAATTTTTTTACAGTTTTGACAGTTTTGTACATTTTTTTGACAGCCGCGCAGCGACTCTAAAGTTGTACAAAATGAATATGTTTATACTAACGCAAAGATCTATAGAAAAAGCATGTTTAATTGCTGGTTACAATTTCCCAGATTTTAGCACTGTGATCGGCTAATTCTGCCCGACTATAACTTTTAAACGGCTGAGCCAATTTTGATCAAATATAGATTAGAACTATTCCGATTACGTCAGCTTTCAACCAAAAAAATCGCATCGAAATCGATCCATTTGTTTAGAAGCTACGATGCCACAGACAGATACACAACATATAGATACGCAGATACACACGTCAACCTTATAACACCCCTTTTGTTTTGTCAGGGGTAAAAACTGTTTTTTTAGGGTAGAACAAGAAGCTGAATCAATTGCAAAATAACTAGAGGAATGCTATACAATATAATATGCTGTGAAATGCTAAATACGTATTCATTGACCGCAATTGATAAAGCTTTGTAATAGTCATACATCTTATTCTATGTAGGTCAGGACAGCTGAGACATGTCGCCCGGAGAGATCTCGCATATTCAGGTCGATAGCAAATCGTTTGTGACGACAAACAAGCAAACTTTCATCGTTTGTGACGGTATACTTTCGCCAAAAAATCAAAAAAACAAGGTTCAGCCAGCCGGATTTTGCACTTTTCGGAGCACATCAGATCTCAGCTCCTGAAGGGTTTTCGGGATTCGTTCCTGATCAAAAGTAATGTGACGCGTAT